>NHNW01000020.1:592159-644091 GCA_002786025.1 Zasmidium citrigriseum
TGCAGCTTCATCTGTTGCTGCGCTTGGAAGCCCGCCGATGAGTACGTATTAGGTACAGAAGAGAGGAGTAAGGATGGTGTCGGCTGCACCTGCTGCTGAAGGGGAGAACCTTCGGGCGAGCCAGATGACAGCGAACCCCTATCGGAAGATGAAGAGCTGTGTATGGATTGCAGCTGCATTGACATGTCAGTGTTGAGCCGACCGGGACGGAGAGCTGTCCGACATACATCATCTTCTGTCAAGAGGTTGAACGGACAGAATATCTCGTCATCATCGAATTCGAAGCTCTTTGCGGCCTCCAACACACGGAGGTAGTCCCCGTATGTAGGCGGCTGAGGAATCTCTTCTTTGGGGCTCCTTTGGGCCTTGTATTGGCGGTGCGCATTCTGGCTGGCGACTCTCGGACCTCGGCGGCTGCGACCGTGATGGCCGTGAGAGTGGTTGGAGTGCGACGAGGTGTTGGAGTGGTATTGCGGCATGCCGTAGTGGTAGCTGGCCATGGTCGTATTGATGGAGTGGTGGTGGTAGAGGCTTTGTTTGGCGGGGATGGTGGAAGGCAGGAGAGCTGAGTCGGGAGATTACAGCACAATAGGGATCATAACAAAGCGCTAGTCGAGTCCCGTGCGCAGGGTGGCAACGTCAAAGGCTTCGGCGGCGGAATGCGATCGGTTTGCGGGTAAGAATGGCGAGAAAAGCGTGGATATTGCAGTCGCTGAAAGCAGAGAGTATACAATAGTGGTCAGAGGGCGAATGCGGTGTTTCTTGAGTGGTGTGGTATGCGCAGCGTCTAGAGGCTGGGGAGGCGAGCGAAAGGCAACCTTTGGCAACTTGGGCCACTCGACGTCTCGGGCTAATACTCTTGCATACTTAGCGGAAGTTTCCAGCATATACTGCTGCTGATTGGGCAGGAGCGACCCACTAAGGCGTAATGCGTCGTCGCGACTCGGCCAGCTCATCCAAGTCTCGGTCTCCCCAACACTCACCTGACTGCGGAAATGCCGGGGCTGATGATACACATTGCGTGCGCTTGAACGTGTCTTGTCCAGTCCACGGCTTCGCTGCGTCCCTGACCCAGATGCCTATTCCCATGCGCTCCCATTTGCAAGTCCGACGGCTTGCCGCGCAGAGGCCGCTATACCACAGTAGCGCCCGCGCAAGGCAGTGCATGCGTTTAAGCCATGCTATTTGCAGTAAAGTCCCTTCCGTGTCGCAGCCAGCGCAAGGATCCACTCGCTCCACGAGCGCATGGCAGACTCGCTGCTTTGACCGCCCTTCTTGGGCGACGACTGCATTGTTTGCGCCCGCTGCTGTGCGACCTTCACCCGCAGGAGTCGACAGGTCGAGTCCTCCGTCGTGCGTGTGCCTGTGACTTCTGCTGTGTGGCCGCTGGGGAAATAGGGCGACGAGTACAGCGTCGCATCGCAGACGGTTTGACTTGCCGCCCGCCAGTCCAGCCAGCCAGCTCAGGATGCACCACCACCCTCAAGCTTTACGGGGTCTCGCGACTCGCAACGACCGCCCTCCGTCATCAGGGTCGTCTGTCCCACTCGTTGTTGCAGGAGGCGCACTCTGTTCATCCATCTCGCGCCTTCGCTGATGCAGGTGGTGAGAGCTTGCCGTCGAGACATCCGTTGATTCCCGACTTCGCTTTGCGCCTGTCGCCGACGAGTGCATGCGCGTGGTTTCTTTTCGCGGCATTGACTTTGAAGTGCTGGGCGGGCTATGCTATAGCACAGCCAGCTCTAGGACGTCGGGGATAGAGCTGCGCAAGGCCAGGGAGAGAGTTCACCGGGACCGGGAACAGGCATGAGCAAGAGCAAGGTGCCAAAGTTGGCCGGAATTCCAGAAAAAGGTGGGCAGCCAGTCTCGTGGTTCTGGGCGACGCGCAACGACACTTGGTGAAGAAGAGAAGATGTCCAGGGCAGTAGCATTGGCGGTCGATATACATGCGCTTATGGCAGGCGCGCGATCGCGTGCGATGAGGTAGGTGCTGCCAGACCTCACGTGCGATCTTGAGGTAGGAAGGAAGGAAGAATGCCATTCTTCGCTTCGACATTAAGTCCCTCGGTGGATAAGTATTGTCGAAGATATGTCCGCTATGCAACGCAGCCAGATCCTCCAATGGCTCCCTCAAGACACTTTCCCAGAACATCTCCAGGGCGGGCGAGTACAACAGTGCAACGAGCTGAATGCTACGAACAGGCACATGCGGTCTCTCGTTGCGGGCGATGAGCTTCCGACATTCACATCGACATCAAATCCATGGACTGAGAGGAAGTACCGGAGAACAGAGGTATAGTCGTCTCTTACGATCAGTACAGCCATTCCGTCTTGGCGACTCTCAAGGCTTTATGTGGCCCTGTCAAGACGTGTCTTCCAGAACATCTTGCTGGAAGCCGACTCTAGACGTTATTGATTGACGGCTTCAAGTCGCAGCACTCACATGTCATTCAGTTCCGAACATGTGCTAGAATCTCCTCACTCTACGCACATGACAATTTCCTACTTACTTAAGTCATCTCTCCGACTCATTCAAACCCTTTCCGCAAGCGACGAAACATCAAACCGAGCACATTCCACCATCACATCTTGCGGGCGACTTATACACGTAGACTCTCCGTCATGTCGGCACGCAAGCGGCGTATCGACGAAGTATCGCCAGCCGAAGCCCTGCGACAATACAGTCGCGATGTGAAGAGGATCCGACAGCGCGACACCAGAGCCCAGCCGAAGCAGATCACGACACCTGTGATCGACAGGCGGGCATCCGATCTCCTGCGGCAACACTCCCTCGACGTCAAGAAGATCCGGCAGCTCGACTCCAAGCCCCGATCGAAGGAGAGCGCGATATCCATACCCAATGGACGAGCCTCCAACCATCTGCAACACCAGCCCAGCGGTGTCCAAAAGATTCAACAGGCCGCTACCAAGCCCCAACTGAGGGAATGTACAATCTGCGCCGACGATCTTCCCCCAACCGACTTCCCTCAAAACCCATCGCAGCACTGCATACATGCCAATACCACCTGCCAGACCTGCTGGCAAACCCACCTCTCGACCGAGGTCGCCACCAAGCCAACGCCCCAGGTCCAGTGCGCACAATGCTCCTATGTCCTCTGCGAACCGGAGCTCAAATCTCTCGCCACCAAACCCACCTACTTCGCCTATCTCGACAAGATGTTTCAGGAGACACTCCAGCAAGATCCCAACTACCGTGTCTGCCCCTCCGCCACTTGCACGTTTGGCTATATCATGACCCAAGACGACGCTCAAAGCGACAGCATCTTCAACTGCCGCGTCTGTGAGGCGCAGTACTGCGTCCGCTGCGAGGTACCGATGCACAAGGGCATGAGCTGCAAAGCGTACAAGGCTGAGACACAGCGCGAGGATCAGAAGGTCCAAGATGAGAAGGCATCCAAAGACTTCCTCGCGGGCTACGCCAAAGAGTGTCCTTCCTGCCACATTCTCATCCGCAAGGCCGGAGGCTGTGACCATATGACCTGTGAGACTGCCCTAGCCCGCGGCCATGAGAGGAAAGGAGGAATATGCTGACCGAATTCCAGGCGACCGCTGCTTCCACGAATTCTGCTGGCTGTGCTCCGCTCCCTACGAGGGAAACGAAGGCATCGACTATGTTGGCAACGAAGCCCACAAGAGTCACTGCGCGTATCGTCCTAATAGACTGCCTCCCGTCCCCAACTTCTTGGACCTCGAGGAGTCGGACGACGACGACGTCTAGACTGAAGACCTATCGCGTTATGAGAACAACCTCTAAGGTCCGAGGAAGGCCTCGATCCCAACACTGGCGGGTTGGACAGGCCCCAAAAGATCGAGTTGGACGCTGGACGGCCGCTGACTGGCCTGCCTCGACCTCTTCCATTAAGGCCTCGACCATGCGACTCCGGGGACGTCGCATAGTTCCGACTTTTGGGAATGTACCAGAGAGACCCCGACAGGGTACTACTCGCCACTCAAGAGTTAGAATGTAACATTGCACCGAGGAAAAGGCCAAAGTAAGTATATCACTAATATCAGGGGTTATAAAGCTCCCATTCCGTCGATCCCATTCTTGCAATTACAAGCTAATAAACTCCTTCACCTTATCCAACCCGATTCCTCACAGGCTTCGCGCAGAGCGTAGCATGTGACAACGTGCGCGAAAGGCGATCTGGCTACTCGCATTTCCCACTTCTCGTGCACCGAGACAAGACAAACCTGATCAGTATGGCGACACCGGTCCAGTACTGGATAATTGCAATACTCTGGAGAATAATGCAAGTCGTGGCCGCGACGTCTTGGTGAATCAGTGAGTCCATTAGCACGTGTTCAAAAGAGCTCTGCTTCACTTACTTTTGAGCACAGACACATGCTCATTGAATTCAAACCTTGTTCTCTTTCTTCGAACTATTTCTACCTTCTTTCAGTCGCTCTTTCTCTTCTTCAGAAACAACCACCGACCTTGATCACTGACCATCTCCACCAACATTGGCCTCGTCCATCGGCCTTGACCACCTCCTCTAGCACCTCCTCTACCATCATCACTCATCAAGACACCCGCCCAAACAACATCGCAAGCGACAATGGCGTCTCAAGACATGACCGTCTGCGCCATCTGCACCGTCATGCCCGTGGCCCGCAAGTTCGCCCAGATGAACGTGCACAACCATAAGTGCGACGCCTGCCTTACCTGCTGGCAGCACCATATCAAGGTGCAACTCGAGACCAAGCCGACGAATCGCATCAAGTGCATACAATGCCGTTACGCCCTGACCGAGGCCGACATCAAGCTGTTCGGAGGCGAAGCGTGCGTCGAAGTGTAAGCAAACTGAGAGGGTACATACATGCCGAACAGACATCACTGACCGCCTCATCTAGCTACCGAGACCACCAGCTCATGGAATGCCTGCGCCGCGATCCTAACTTCCAATCCTGTCCCGCTGGCACTTGTAAGAACGGGTACATTCTGAATCGACAAGATCCTCTCGGCGGCAATATCTTCAACTGCAATCGCTGTGACGCACAGTATTGTATGAGCTGCCAGATTCCGATGCACAAGGGAATTAGCTGCAAGGAGTATCGGCGCCAGAATCCGCCTACGCAGGAGAATCAGTCATCGAGCAAGTACCTTGAAGGCCACGCGAAGCAGTGTCCGCAGTGTTCGACTCAGATCTCGAAGACTGAGGGGTGCAATCATATGACTTGTGAGTTTACGCTAATGAGATTTTCATGTGACACGACTAATGACTCGATCACAGGCAACATCTGCAGTCATGAGTTCTGCTACTTGTGCCAAGCTCCGTATAAGGGAGCAGATGGTTATCGGAGGGACGCAGCGAACCATCGTCCGCACTGTCGCTTCCACCCAAACCACTTTAACGAGGTCCTTCAGGCTGCTGCACAAGTAGCCGATCAACCCGACGCCGTCTTCAACCAGGTCCTCAACGCCACCAACCATGCTCCAGAGCCCGCCGCTCAAGCCGCGACTCCTCCTCCACAGCGACCAACAAATGCCCAACAAGCTCAGCAGCCTGCTCGCAACGTCGCCCAAGTCGCGACTCCCACTCAGCAACCCCAAGAGGGACAAACAGCCAACGACCTCCCACAACCAGACGCAGACGACAACCAACGATCCCCTATCCCCGCAGTCCTGGCATTATTAGCATTGCTATTAATGCTAGCCTACATCATCGGCCGCCTCATCAACCCTGAACTCGGCGCCACGCTAATCACATCCGTCCTCTTCGGCGGCCTCGCCTTCTTGCTTTGCCAGTACAGCCTCAGCCGCATGCTCCTAAACATCCTACTCATCATGAGCACCCTCGGCGGTGTCATGAAGAACTTTCCCGAGTTTCCATGCCCAATCCCAATGATCCTGGTCTACGCCTTGCTGAAATACTTCTTCGGCTTCGGCGCGATTCGACTCGCGTACTGCGTGCTCGGCGTGACTTTGGTGATCATATGGGCAATGTACGGGAGCGAGGGGATAGTGCAGGTGTTCACCTGACGATCTCGAGGAAGAGGAGAAGGACAACGACGACGGCAACAAGCCTCCCTCTCGCACAAGATTACCTTCATCAAGAGCTGGAGAACCAGACCTCTACTAAGACAGAGCTGGAATTTTACGACGAGCGATGAGTTTCTTATTCCTACGACGACAAAAGCATCGAGCGAGCCTTTCACACAAGCTCCTTTCGCTCAAGAGGCGGAAAGCCAGCCTCTTAGCAAGAGAGAGCATGATCACGACCACGAGCCACGAGTTTGTCATTCTTTCACGACGACTTGACGACGACGACGACTTGACGACGACGACGAAGGCGACGAGCGAGCCTTCCACGCTTTCTCCTTTCGATCAAGAGACGGAGAACCAGCCTCCCAGCAAGGGAGGGCATGATTTCTACGGCCCGCGACGATTTCCTTTCTTTCCCACATTCTTACGCTGACGGAGGAAACGAGCGAGCCTTCTACCTATTCTGCTTTTTCATAAAGAGACGGAGGAGACGCCTCCTACCAAGGCAGAGCATAGTCTCTACGATGAGCAATGCTTTCTCACCTTCTTACGGCGACAGACCACTCAGTCTTCGCAGACCTTTGTCGCCAAGAGACGGACCCACGCCACCCACTCACCAAAATATAGACAACCAAAAGAAGGCGCACGTCCCCGCCAAAATATAAATCACAACTTGTACCAGGGGGTATATAGCTCCCAACCAAATCCCTCCTTTTCCATTGCCAACCCTCCTTCATCACATCATTCCCATCACATCATCACACATATGTACACGTATCTACAAAGCCAACCCCGTCCCATCCCCCGTCCAGCGATACAGCGCCAAAACCTCCCTCCGTCTCAACTGCTGCTCGCCATAATCCTCCTGCGAACGACCCCGGACTTGGGCAAGAGCAGATCTCATGACTTTGCGGAAATTCCTCTATTATCCCAAAAAGTCAGCAAAAGACCCCATCCTCCACGCTGTCATTGTTCTGTGGTTTTGAAGGGGCTTACCTGATACTCCGTATTCAGCGTAACAACACAAGCCTCATGCGCGCGGACAATCGTCTCACAAGCCTTAACCACACTCGGACTCGCCTCACTGCCCAACTTATCCGCAATAAGCAACAACAAAAAACTCCCCTGCAACAGATAAATCCCAAAGAAAAACGGCATGAAACTCAAATCCGGATCATACTCGAGAATCTCATTGATGGCTTCAGCGGCGGACACGGCATGGCCGGTGGCGGAGATGAACGATTGGGACGAGATCCAGAGGTCGTTGTCGTCGAGGAGGGAGATCGGGTCCCATTTGCCGTTGACGAGGATGTGGAGCGTGTGCATGAGGTGTGTGCCGTAGGCGAGGACGATTTTGGTTTGGAGGTGTGCTTCCGTCATGCGTTGTTGGTGGGAGGTTGTGGTTCCTACTGAGTGGGGGGATGTGCCTTCGGCGTGCGGTTCTGTGCCGTTGGTGTTGCCTTCTTTTGGGTCCGGGAGGGTCATGTTGCGGGCTTCGAAGTCTTGGAGGCTGCGGCCGTAGGCTTCGAGTTGTTTGCTGATTTCGTTGGCTTGTTCGTCCCATTCGGCGTTGTGTCTTACTCGCACGCCGAAGCGAGGGTGGTTGCGGGCGTGGTTGAGGTCTACGATTTCTCCGAGGATTGTCATCAGGGGTAGGAAGTAGCTGAATATGCTGTGTCCGGTGCACTCGAAGCTGGGTCCTCGTCGTCTGAAGTATGTCGATTCTGCGTGGTTCTCTCCTGGATAGTATTCGCCTGCTTGCCAGACTGTGTCATTTTCGGGCTGCATGAGACCGTCGCATTCGACGTCGAGGAGGTATAAAGGCCTGTTGTAGCATAACGCAAGATGTCTGTCGACAATGTACAGCAGCCACCAGATTCTTCTCCTTTCTTCCCGTTCTTCCTCATGCACGAAACCAGGCTGGTTTCCTCGCCCCATGGCTCCAGGATGACCTGCTTCACCAGAAGCCTCTGCTTCTGCTTCCGGACCGTCTGGATTCTGTGGCTCTGGGTTTGGCGGTAGTTCTCGCCCTAGCTTCAGCTCTCTCGCGAGTGACCAAGCTGAATTCCACCATCGGAGACTTGCGCCTTTGTATTCGCTCGCAGACACGACGGTAGCTAAGTGAATATAAGTCGCGACATCGTCCAGCGCACCACTGGCCCCAGGCGATCCGCCCTCCATGTCGTGCGCCTGTCCAGGCAGTGAAACACCGAAGCCACCCAGTGCTACACCATTGATGACTGTGTTGCCTCCATACAGCTGCGGTCCGTCTGTGGATGTATGTATCAGCGGCTTCAGAAGTCCAACGGTCAACTCAAGCAATTTCTGGCAAATCTTCCCTCTTGCTGATGGTGCCGATGTCAAGAATGCGGATTCGCTGGTCTGAGCGGCCACCCAGAGCATGCTCGCTAATAATGCTGGACTACACTGCCTTGGATTCGTCTGTCGGAGGAAAGATCGCTTTCTGAACATATACCCCAGAACATAAGGTGACTGCGGTTGCATGAAGACGGATGAAGTGCTGGAGAAATAGAGTTCGAGCAGATCGCAAGCCAGACCAATGGGTATGATCGCAGATATGTGCGGTAACAGTGGTCGTAGAACAGGATATCGTAGAGTCTGGTTCGAAGTCGAATGTTGAAGATGGGGATACAATGCAGCCGAAGGCGAAGGTAGGGACAGCCAGCCTGGTGATCCCGCTGCCAAAGGCGACTGTCCAAATACACCAGCAGAAAGAGGCGACTCTCCCATTCTATAAGGCGGCCCTGCTCCTTGTTG
The DNA here is from genome assembly GCA_002786025.1 of Zasmidium citrigriseum. NCBI lineage: Eukaryota > Fungi > Ascomycota > Dothideomycetes > Mycosphaerellales > Mycosphaerellaceae > Zasmidium > Zasmidium citrigriseum. The sequence continues at coordinate 600,945 of NHNW01000020.1, forward strand.
ACTGTTTGGTGATGGTACTCCGTACGGACTGTCACCGTATCCAGTGATTGTTCCTCCTTGGATCATGGAATGTGGCATAGCAGTAGGACCGGAGTGAAGGATGTTATGACCAGTCACCGTCGATCCAGGATGCAGAATGCTTCGATGGTAATCGTCTATACTTCCATACTCACCCATTCCCACCGACATACTACGTTCGTGATGCATCGGTGCAGTCGGTACTCTCGGCGTTGGCAGACCTACGCCAGGCGTAGGATGATCCATAGGCACAGATCTCTGCTGCATCCTATCCATTCCATTCGGCTCGCCAATTGGATTCCCTGTGACACTTCCGCCAGAAGGCTCCATGCCAGGTCGGTTGATTGGGGGATGTGCATGCGCAGGCTGACTCGTCATACTATTCGTTCGCGGTGGGGGCGGTGGTTGGAACTCCGCGCTGGACCTCCTCCGCTTCACACCCTTCGGCGCGTCTGAAGCAGCCTCAGAACCATTCTCGTTGCCAGATCTCGGACTGTTGTCTTTGCCCTCTGCAGCAGCGGCGGCAGCTTGTTGGGCGGCGATGTCTTTCCTCGAAGCTTTGCCTCTCTTCTTGCGCTCCCTTGCATACTCGCACGTCAGGCCAAACTCCACACAATGCGCGCATGGATGCTTCCCGTCGCATTTCGTCCGGAGTTGGTTGCATTGATCGCATGCTCGACTGATTCTTCTTCGTACTGGCTGGCCATTCGAATTCGCAGGTCGTGCACTTTTGGGAATGGCATCGTTGTCCACGCCGTCCCCGCTGCCGTTGCTGTAGCTGTGCTGGTGCTTGATGGGCGGTCTCGCGCTGTTCAGCTGCTGCGGGGGCTGGTGGTGCTCCATGGCGTGGTGAGGGCCTTCGGTGTGCGCATCGAGGCGAGGAGGATGGGCGTGGTGTTGGTTGTGTGGTGCTGGTGTGTGAGTCTGGGTCTGGTGGGAGCCATTGGCGAAGTCTCCAGGCGCAGTGGCAGGGTGCTGGTGATGAAGGCGCGCCGAGGCCAGCATTTTCGCGATCGGCAAATGGGGCAGCGGCGTCGATCAAAGGCAATGTCATCTACGACTCATCATCATCGCCTCCTCCGCCAGCAACAACAACACCCAGTCTCGGTCTCGAACAGCAAGAGTAGAAGGGAATGAAGACAGATGAGCTACCGTCACCACCGGCGTGCTCGCAGCCAAGCAGCGTCAATCGACGGTCCCCCAGTGCGAGGCTAAAGTGAGACTCTGCACCACACTCCGCCGCCGCTCAAGTGGAGACCCCTCAAAGAGCTCCGTAGCGAGACGCTGTGCAGCATGGATTGCATGGGGCTCCGCAAACCTGTGCTCGAGTGGCTCGAGTGGTCGGCCACGAGACCTTTGGATCTGACCATCCATCACCACCACAACAACAGCAGGGAAGATTCTCGTCTTGCAGCCCTGGCCTGGTCGACCCGCGGCTGCCGTCGACCGCCTTTCACTGGTGGAATATCGTCGCTGTTGTCTTCACGACACCACCCAACTACGCTCCACTCGTCCGCCGGCCAGTCCTCCTCATCGATATAGGTTGACATGAAGGATGCGATGGCGGATGACATGTTCATGCAGGTGTCACCAATCGCCCACGAGCGTGCCACACGATCTGGTATGCAAAATGCCTTTTGCCGAACTCCTGGGTTCGCACCACGCGCCGCAGATTAGGCACGCTCCGACCTCACGTCTTCGCTGCTAACCTTGCTTGAGCGACACATCGTATCTCGTCCGACCAGCATGCTCAGGGGCCAGCCTGGGAATTGTAAAACTTAGATCTCACTATCACATCGACCATCCAGGCACATTGGTGGTGTTGACGATGATTAACCTGTTCTTGTCGTTTAGTAACACGGTATGGCGAGATCGAGGGAGAGATTGGAGCGAGAAGTCCTATCATGTTTCTTGATGGAGGTTTCATCCTCGTTCCGGTGACGAATGCTGTTGCTGTTATCCGTCGAGTCCTGGTCAGCTTACCGAACAAGCGGTGTTGAGGAAACCACACAATGGCGAATACGCTCACGCCTCCATTGGCGGAGAGGCCACGCACTCCCACACACCTACGAAAAGATTCCGCCCTCGATGACCAAAGCCACCATGGCTGCGTGCCCACAAGCGGCATGTCAACATGGGACATGAAATACTTCCCCATCACGACATACTCCAGCAAAACGACAGCCCTGAGTGAACGACAGCGAGAAATTCTTGGCTCAGTCAAAGGAAGAGAACTGACAGCGATCCGGCGGGAGTCCATCAGCGACAACGGTGTTAAATCCGAGTCGCCATGTTCGTCCGTGGGTCCTCTGAAAGGAGGCCTCAAGAAGCGCATCAAGAGACATCAGTCTAAGGCTGTTATTGTACCTCCTTCGAGGACTCTTAGCCCGGTCGTCGGTGCTGTACCTTCCAGTCATATGCATATTCCGGAGTTTGGTGAGTCTCCTACAGTCTTCCTATGCTGGCTGCTAATGACCTCTAGTGTTTCGAGTGGCGCTGCCCAGCCTGGTGTTGTCACAAGACATTGCAACGTACGCAAAGCCTTCGACCAAGTCTAGCATTACTCTGACTTCTTATAGATGGGTGACGATGTACTTTCGCGAGCCAATGGCCTACCACTGCTACAACTACAGCGAAGGGATGTGGCTAGACGCTTTCCAGGGCCGTCCTCCCTCACGCACCACCCTCACCCACAAGGCGAGGCTTTTACGCATGGTCAATGAGTGTATTGACAACTTTGAACACGTGGATCTTGAGCTGCTCATCATGGGCATCACGACGATCTTCAAAGTGAGCACGGATGATGGGAGTAGTTCACTTAACGTTCCTGAGCTCTTTACACCTCATGCCGTGAGTTACCTGACCGGCCTGATCGTGGAGACTTACGCTGATGTTGTGTCAACATAGGATCCAGAAGACCTTCGGAGAATCCTCAAACGAATGGAAATCGTCGTCCTCCACGCCAACGCCCTGAACCGCCTCCTCGACCAAAGAGGCCCCAACACCCCATTCGAACACTTTCCCGGCATTGAAGACAGCATGCCACTGTACTTATCCCCGTCCCCAATCCTCTCATCCGATACTAACACCCTCCCAGCGTCGACGTAATAATCTCCTCCGCCCACGCCACAGCGCCCCGCTACACAACCCCCACAACAAACTTCCTAACCCTCTGTCCCAACCGTAAGCCAACACAAGGTACCTCTTCCACTCACACCACCCCGAATCCACTAACTCTTACCATAGGAATCGACCCCTTCCCCCACCTCCCAACTCCGTACACCGAAGGCCTCTCCTTCGCCACCCTCGTCCCAGGAACCCTCCCTCCCCAGGCCCTCAGCGCGTACCGCAACCTCGCCACCCTCTCCCGCGTCAGCGCCTCCACCTCCGTCCCCGCAGCCGCACACTTCAAATACTTTGCCATCGACCCCCGGGTCAACGCCGTCCAACACCAACTCCTCTCCGTGCCGCACTGGGACGCCCTCCCGCCCTCCTCCCAAGAAGATTCCTGCCGCGTCGTCTACGAGTCCTGCCGAATCGCGTGTATTTTATACTCGAATTCCGTTATCCATCCTGTGCCTACGACGGTGGGGAGTTGGTTGCCTTGTTTGTTGGGGGATCTTAAGTATTTGCTTCTGAGGAGTGGGGTTCCGAAGAGGGGGCATGAGGCTGTGCCGTTGGCGGTTTGGGTGGCTTTTGTGGGGTGTTTGTGTAGTTTTGGGACGGGGGAGTGGGAGTTTTTTGTGGGGTATTTGAGGGGGGTTTGTGAGGTTGCTGGACTTAGGCAGTGGGAGAGGGTGAGGGGGGTGTTGGAGGGTTTCCTTTGGGAGGAGAGGGCTTGTGCGCGGGGGGCGGGGGTTGTTTGGGGCGTTGTGAGTAAAGATTGGGAACGGGGGAAGTCGGTGGAAGGATAGGTGGAACTTGAGATGCGCGAGGAGGGAGGAGAGACTGCATTAAAAGCTGTATCTATTCGCAATGGTTTGTCGATGGGTGACGTGAAGTCGACGTCGCTCATGTGTACTTACTTTTGCCAGGATTGCCTGCTTGTCCTGACGGCCGATGTGCAGGGTATCTCATCCGCAAAGTACTCTACAAATCGAGATCAAATCTCCACCATCAACATGGAAATCCCACACCAAGCGGTGAGCAACTCACCAGATCCTGGTTGCTGGTTTTGGTTCCTGTTCCCAGTTTCTCAGAATTCTCCGAGTCGTTACCGCGTACCAAGTCCATGGTAAGATCCAGGACAGAACGTGCGGTCGAGCGTGCGATTGGGATGCGTGTTTCACAAGAGACTGTTCTATATCTTCACCGACGCGCTGGATGTTGCATGGTGCGGTGTTTCATCTCGCCGAGTAGTATAGGCGCGCGTGCTGAAGAGGAGACCCGCCGCAGTGGAAGCGTCATCTATGTCGCGTGTGAGCGGTTTGGGCAGCTGGAGGTTGGCGTCGTGGGGTTGAGATGGTGAGTCGCTGTGCATTCTTCTCAACGGGATGTGTTTCAAGGGATTGAGATGTCTAGGCGTTGGTGATGATGAGGTGCGGTGCCTGCGAGTCGCCAACAATTACCGCGTCGCTGGCACGAACCATAGCAAAATCTGCGAGCGCGTTTCCTTAAGACCAGGTATTATCGCTGCCAATGCATCCTGCATGTTTCAGGCCGCATCGCATCGATCTCCTCAGGTTTGGGTTCGAGTTTCTGAAGAAAAGAAGACAGGCATAGCCAGGACAATGCCTCCTCACAAATTTCCAACGAGAAGGTATTATTAATGCCAGCAAAACTCGGTAGTTGGGAATTCGTACCAACAGCAAGGGTGCGTGAGGCATTAGGGCACGGGCGTGAGAAGCAGCCGCGTGCCGAAGGGGAGGAGGAACAACAAAGCAGAACCGTTGTCGCGAACTGGGATGCGCAGTGGATCTTCGGAGGTGAAGTTTTGCAGGCGCAGACGTGTTTTCGGGAACATGTCCGTGGTGTGTGCTATAGGCGAGGTAGGCCGAATGCCAGGCGATGCTGAGCGGGCTTGTGGCGTGCATGGGTGCAGCCAGGGCTGGGTGGATTGGGATGGGTGCAGGTGGTGGTGTGATGGTGGGTGAGATGGAGAGAGGAAAGTAGAATGGTGAACTGTTGTTTGGGGAAGGGGATGTGATGATTTGAATGTTTTGAAGAGGTGTTGATATCGATGATACCGGTATTGACAATGGGTTGAAGAATGGAGGCATGCATAGTTGTGCACTGCGAGTCAGTGATCCGGCGCAATGGGCCCTCACCCTTGTCTAGCGACCCGTGTCGGTGGCTTCTGGCCTGAGCAGAAGTGGATGCCAGCAAGCAGCGCTGGTCGATACTCCTCTCGTCGCATCCACCTCCACCACCGCTTGCATATCTCTCCTCTTCCTCTTCCTCCAACTCCAGCTGCTGCCAGACGAATAATCGACACCACGCCAGCGTCTGCGAACCATCCGTCCACTGAGGAGATCGCTCTCTGCCCGCCGCCCGCTGATTGGCAGCAACCAGCACGATCTACGAGCAGGCTAGCGTAAAATGGCTTGGTGCTGAGGCCGACCGTCCAACCTTCGCCAAACCCACCCGCCCACGCCGTGCCTTTCTCCCGTCCCGGTGGAGCTCGTCGCACGCTGGACCCAGCTGCGCCGTGGTCTCAGAGGAACGTCGACTTCTTCCATCCACATGGCAGAGAACAACCAAGTCCCGCTGGCTCGCCCGAATCGCCGGGGCAGCTGGGCGAGGGCCTTTGAGCGTGTTAAGGACGCCATGAAGCGACGACGCTCCAGCAGTAGGGCGCTGCAGCCCATATCGCAGCCCGATCCGCCGAATCAGGAGCCTACAACCAGCACGACGGAACCCACGAATACAGCTCCCCAAATACCGGAAGATATTGAGGAGCCTGCGAAACCAGAGTCTGTGCCGACCGTACCTGCCGAGACCTCGACCCGAGAACCTCTCATCACTGCAGACAACACTTTAGATGTCGATGAGGACGCCGAAAACGACGAGGACGATTCGCAGTTCCCGATATTCTCGACACGAACGGCCATCACCGATGAGAGGGCCCGCGATCTGTTTGCTAAGTACAACATGAAGTACGATCCTCGAGGGAAGAGACCACAACAGGAACCGCCAAACAAGATTCGGCGAGTAGAGAAGCCTGTACGGCTTAGGGTGCACTGGACTTGTCACGAATGCAGTTCGCAGTTTGGCATGGAGAAGGTGTGCATGAACTGTGGGCATCGTCGGTGTCGGGACTGTGTTAGGCATCCTCCCAAACGGGCGAGGCAGGTGGTGGAGGTGAATATGCCACAGGAAGAAGAAGAGCAGCAAGAGATCCAACCGATGGCCCCGCCGACTTTGGGCGAGGAAACAACCGCAGTAGACCCCGACCTACAATCATACCGCGAAGAGCCATCAGCACCACTACGACCAGCAGAAGATGCGTCCCCAAAAGGGACTCCGAGGACGTTAGCACCAGTAGCTACAGGAGGGGAACCTTCATCATCGCAGCCATTGGAGATCGATGATGACGCAGATGCCGATTACGAGAACCTACGCTCGACTCAATTAATGATGTACACACGACCCCGTGCTGCCATTCATACAGTGCTGGGACCGATATCCAAACCAACTCGAAGGACATGCCACGAATGCAACACACCGATACTACCGAATAGTCGCCACAACTGCCCCAACTGCGGACACGAGAAATGCGATCTATGTTCATCACCTCAACACCCGATTGCAGGTCCCAGCAACCAAGAACCTGAGGAAGAAGTCCCTATGGTGCGAGCGGTCAAGCGAGTATACCGGAAACCACGGCAACGGGTCAGGTACAGATGCGAGAATTGCAACACGCACTTCGTGGAATCGGACAGATGCGTCGAGTGTGGTCACGAGCGGTGTCAAACTTGCCACCGTGAACCGTAAGTCTAATAACCATGACTCGCCCCCAAATAACCATACTGACCTGAAACAGACCTAAACGCCATCATCGCGCACATGATCCGGAAATCCTCGCAGCAGTCGCGAATCGACTCGCGGCCTATGGAGGCGGTCTCGGACAACCACCTGGCATAACAGCATCCGGTTGATCGATCCATACACGAACATGTTTTCTTTGCGTTGTCTTGTCTCGCATTACTGGGAGGAAAACTCACGAACAACATCTCTCATCACTCCGCTTCACGATACCATTGATTTTCACAACTGGCGGGCATTGGCATTGTTGCTTTCTGGAACGACGACGAAGTTTGGGCTATTGCTATCATCACTGGATACCAGACTGGGCATGGAGGATTGAAAATTTGGGAATCACGGATGGGTTTGGCATGTCCGCCCATTGAAAGGGCGACGGGCGTATTTGGATGGGAGGTCCTAATGTTTACGACTCTGGTTCGGGCACTGCAGTGAGCAGGAGGACGATTGTGATTTTGGTTTCTTGACGATGATGACACTATCATTATCGCTTTTGAGGAGGGTTGGCAAGAATAGCGAAATGCTGAACAGGCCACGCTTTACCAGTCGCTGGTTTTCACCTCACACTTTCTCAGACATTTTCGATGCATACAGTGTACATTCTGCATGCATGCAGCGTTCCAAACTTCTCATGCCGTTGTTTCGCTTGTCTGCATACATGTACCTGCTGCATTCCACGTTCCCGTCCACGCGCCTAGTATGCTGGCATGACATCTCACGCGATACACACATACGAGCGCTACCGACGCCGTGTCCCCAGCCCAGACAACACATCGTGAGGAGCTGTTGTGTTACCATGGCGTCTACGTCTCGTTCTTTCTCCGCGGCGGCCGAAGGGCTCGGCTCCGACGGAGGGCTTCGGACTTGTTGAAATGGTAGAGACGAGACTATCGTCATGCTTTAAAAGTTTGGCCCCCGAAGAGCGAAGGCGTGGTATATACTTTGACCTCTTGTGCGCCACTGGCATGGCTGGGGCACGTGTCTGGACGCTATGGATGGGAAAATGGCAAGTGCAAGAGATGTGGTATGAAGTTTGTGGGAGGAGGCGTCAATGGCTTGGATGTGGCTTCACGGATCCAGGTACATGTAGCTTGAAAAGCATCATCATAGCTTTGAGCCTTTGCGGTCTTGCGGTCTTTGGCTTGAGGGGAATTTGGGATGGTTTCGGTGCCGAGATGAAGGCAAAGAAGGTTGCGATGAAGACTGGTTTGTGTGGAGGCTGGAGGGTGGGAAGCGGGTGTTGTTTTGGAGGTACCGGACTCTCGAGAGGGATGAGGGCCATCGATGATAAGGGAGCGTGTCTGGACTTGAAGGAGCTGGTGAGGACTGTGGTTCTGCAGGGAACGCGTTTTCCCATTGCAATCACCACTCATCAGCAGACAACAGTCCATCGGCATCACTCGAACGCGGTAGGAAACGAATACCGCTGGCACTAGGGCACGAACATCGCCCGTATGCCTTTCTCCTTTCCACGCAACCGAAATCCACCATTCATCAACCATCAATCTTCAACTGCTGAGCGTTCGCACCTCTCTCCGTCTCCGCCGTGCCCTACCTGGAGTGGCTTCGATAGCGTCGACGTTGTGGATTGCCGGCGCGGCCTGGGCCGTAACCCAGTGCTCGGGCCAGAGCGCCAACTTCATTGGGAGGTTTTATGCAAAGGGCGCGCGAGTCATGGAGCTGGGTATGGAGAACGCGTTGCTGCGTGGTGATGTTGTTTGATGGGATGTTGATGAGGAGGTTTGTTGAATGTGGATGCAGGAACGGGGGAGATGGGGAAGGTAGGAAGGGAAGTCTAGAATCCATACCAAGAGGCAAGAGCAGGGATGTTTCTCAACCTGGTCTTTCCTCAACTTCGTCTTGTGCTTTCCAGGTCGCGTCGTTAACGCCAGTTCCTCGAAACCACCATCATTCCTTGCCCTCACATGATGTTTCCATCTCACTCAAAACACCACAACCCCCCGTTTCAAAAACCCATCTCACGATGAAAACATTTCCCAATCTTCCGGATCCGCACCACCAGCCGCTCTCTCGGGACAGCAGCGGGGACATCCCTGTATTGCATACCGCAACGTTCGGTGCCATAACACTGGAAAAGGAACCCGGTGGATGGGATACCCCAGGGGCGATATGAAACGACTTATTGACTCGATTGTGGAGAAATTGATGAGGAGAAGGCGTATAACTCCCCGATGCTAAATCGGACCCTCCTATCCCTTAAACCCCCTATCGATATCGTATTATAGATCCCGGCTTTATAGCTAAATTTACTAGTAAACGCGGGATTATAACTACCCTACCTACACCTATTACTACTACCTTACTGCCGCTAGCCTTCTACGAGCCTATATATGTTATTACCTAACCTCGCGTTATTAATAGCTATTTCTTTTATAGCTATAATCGACGTTTCTTATTAATTCTAATATCTACCCCTTTAAGGACTAAATATAGGCTTCTAGCTATATCTTATATACTATCTTACTAGCAAAAACGGTACTTAGAAGCCCTATAAGGGTTATAGAGCGGGCTAATAGTATTATAGAGGGTTAAGAGGTTAGAGCTACTAGAAGTAGTATTACTAAGGGTATAGAAGGGCGTTATAAGACACTAGAGCGAGTAGTAGACGTTATAGTGCTAGCTACGTTATATATAGGGGTTATTAAGGGTATTATTACTACTAGAGGTGTTATAGATAGCTAAGAGGGTAGTACTAAGGTCAAGGGGGGTATAGAGGGTAGTAGAAGGAAGACTAGAGTGCCTCTATCTAGGTATATTATAACCGCTAAAGGTTAGTAATTACTCGTTATTACTCGGCTAGTATCTACTTTATCTACTCGAGCTCGGAGGGCGTTAATAGTACTACTACTAGCGCTATAGACGATATAGGCTCGAATCTAGTATCGTTATTATTACTATAGTTACTAGCTATAGTATTTAAGTAGTACTATAGTCTATAAGCCTAACCCCCTACCTTATAGCGACACTAGCGGTTGTTATAAGCTCCTTTATAGCTATACTAGATACTATTCGGTGCCTTAGCTCGTAGCTGTAATTGTAATAGTTAAGGGGGTAGTAGCTCGAGCGTAGAAGCTACTAGGCTAACCTTCTTCGCCCTCTACGCTCGAAGGGCGACGTTCTTATTACTAAGCTTACGCCTCGTAAGAGCCCGAGTAGTAGTAAATCTACTAGTACCTAGGCGTAATAGCTAGCGGCTTTAATTAACGGCTAGTGCCCTCGTCGTTATATAGTACTACTCCTTAGGGTAGAGGTAATAGTAAGAGTTAAATTCCTCGAGTAATAGAGGTTAGTTTGTCTTATAGAGCTCTATAAGCCTATAAAGGCACGGCTAGCTATAGACCTTCTTCTTATAGCTATTATAGGCGTAGTCTAGGTATCCTTCGTATTAATATCTATAGCTAAGAAGCTCGCTAGTAACCTTATCTTTAGTACCTAGAAGAGCTTCTACTTACTCGTTATCGTTAAATAGTTTAGTAAGGTAGTAATAATAGAGTCTATTACGTATAGAGCTCTAAAACTCGTCTAGTATTAATCTAGGCGCTTTAGTAAGGTTAGTAGCTCGCTTCTTATTATACTACTTTACGCCGTAGCGCTAGAAGTTTATAAGTTTCTCGAAGAGTACGTAGATATTGTTACGGCTAGAAACGAGCTACTACTTTATCTTCGAATACTAGCCCTTAACCCTTAATAATAACTTCTCGCTAAAGTGCCTTATCTTATTAGTCTAGTAGTCTACGAATCGACGGCGGTACTAGTGCTAGTAGTTATTAAAGTAGTCGCCTATCTTAGGCTACGTTTCCGTAAAGTCCTTTAGCTACTCTAGAAACTCGTCTTCCGTTAGTAAGTAAATTATAGTATAAAAGTATCTTATTAGATGCTCTATAGCCTCTAAATTATACTAGCTACTACCCTTAGCGTTACGCTACTACTAATATAAGGCTCTAAGGGTACGTACCTTTATAAGAAAGTCTTACCTAAGGTGCTATTCGTAGACTAATTTACCTATATATTCCTTAGGCTATATAGCGTCGATAGCGTTAATTATAGCTTCCTTACGATCTAAGATAATAGCGTTTAGTAGCGATATGCCGTGCTTCTTAAAGGTTTAACGTAGAAATCGTATTATATGCTTATAGTCTTACTAGCTAGCTCCGTCTATAATAGTAATTACTAGGTTAATCGTAGTATTTATACCGCTACGGGTATAGTAATCGAATAACGCCTTCTTATATGCGTTTGTCTTAAAGGTAGTATCTATAATAAGTACCTAAGGGTAGCGCTTATACTACTCGATTACCTTAGGGTAGATTATAATAAGCTACTTAATTTAACTAGTCCTCGTAATAGTATCGAAGGCTACCTTATAGCCGTTCTCGTAAAGTAGTTAGAGCGTTCGCTCGGCTTAATTGTAAAGGCGACGGTCGTTAAGGTTGCGCCTAGCTCGCTCGTTATTAAGATCCTTTATCGTCGTAACTACCTTATTATTATCTATAAACTAGTCTAGCTTCGTAGCTATTATACCTACCTTCTATAGTCTAGTAATCGTCGACTCGTAATCCTTCTAAGAGCGTCGACAGACGTTAGCTAGAGCGCCGAGATATAATACTAGCTCGTAATTATAACGTAGATAACTACTACTATATAAGGTAAGGGTATAGGCCGAGTTAAGAGAGTCGTCTTAATCTACGGCAATACCCTTAAACTTAAACGGATAGCTAGTCTTCTTAGTACGTATAAATCGCTTGCCCTTACTATTACGCCTATTATATTTGTCCTTCTTTATATAGTATATCTTAAACTTATACGGCGGCTCGCCCTTCTTCTTATACTTTAAGCCTCTACGGACGAACTTATATCTAGTAAGCTTCTTATAGTCGTGGACAGTAGCTATAAAGGCAGCTAGGCTCTTATATTTACGCTCTTCTAGCAAACTAGCTAGTAGAAGTAACCCTTCTTTAAATCTATTAGATCTAGCTCTACCCTCTTCTTCTTCGTTAACGTCGATCGGATTACCGCTAGTCTACGTAATAATATCCTTAGACTCTTCCTTAATTACAGGCTCGTCGATAACGATAGGCTCGTTACTTAGCCTAACGATAACGAGCTCGTTTATAGGCTCTAACTTAATAGGGGGGTAGGCTAGCTTAGTAGCGGCGTTAGTAGCGGCGTTAGTAAGGAAGTCTTGCTCGTATACATATTGTAAGGACTAAGGGGGTAGAAGTAATAGCGGAGAGTCTATTAGGAGCGGTGTTAAGTAATAGGAAGGGTAGTAGTAGGGGTAGAAGGAAGGAAGGTATATTGTTAATAAGATAGTAAGGTGCGCGTCTACGCGTGTATGCTAAACTATACATATTTACTAGGGAAACACACTGTACGAAACATAATCGAGCATACGGCAGTACGATATCGATGGGGGGTCCAAGGGACAGGGGGGTCCGATTTAGCATCGGGGCGTATAACTTGCAGGTGAGATGCAGGTTGGGGAAGGGGAATGGTATACCGGATCCTTTTATGATGGGGTGGGAGTCATGGACAGTGACTGCTTTGGGGGTGCAGAGGAGGTTGTTTGGACTTCACCTCTTGATGGTTGATGGATTGGCGGTCATACATGGCCTGGAAGGGGCATGTGAAAGACTAACGGAAAGTCCTCAGAAGAGACCATCGGAGCCGGTGAAGACGCAAGACGAGTCTGCCGCCTCATAGCAGACGCAACATCTGTTCCCAGCATTGGAGGCTATGAGAATCATATATTGCCGATGTTGATGTTCCACTCGTCACGGATAAGCATGCTACCAGTAGCACGACTGGTCACGATGCCGCGCTCAAATGCTCAACTGTGCCGCAGAGATGCAGCTCAGCTTGGCCTCCAATCGCCATTGTAAGTAGACTGTTACCTCCTACATGACAACTTCTCGTTTCTTTCGCTCCCGCAAACAAGCCTTATTTCCCTGGAGAATTGCTCCCAGAAAGACCACAATCTCAACTCAACACACAAATACGAACAACCATGGACGCCCCAAGAATCACAATCCTCGACAGCAACGGAAACCCTTGGCCTACAAACACCACATACTCGTCCCTCTCGCCGGAAGACCTCGAAGATCTCCTCCGCCGAGGCCATGAAACAGCCTGGGACCTCAAACAAACCCTCTTCGCAATCGAAGCAGCCCTACTGTCCAAATCCCCCACTCGAAAATCTTCCCATCGCATTCCTCCCGTTGCATCCTGCTGCGACACCCTCCACCAAACCGCGCACGAACTAGAAAACTTTTCCCCGTCGTCTCTAGATGACAGCGCCATCAAAGCAGTCCAGTCCTGGATCGGCGTACACTTTGCCACAGAAGGCCACGCCAACCTCGATGTCTACCTCCACTTTCTGGAAAGTATCGAGAGAGACTGCGGGAAAGGCGTTGCGTTGTTATGTATCGTGGCCCTAGGCCAGTCGAGGATTGGACATCTGAGTTTGCATGAGCGGCCGGAGTTGTTGCAGTATGTGAAGGCGGGACAGGACTCGCTTCGGGTGGAAATTCTTGAAATGCTGGGGGAGAGGATTGGGGTGCTGGCCGTGAGGAGTATGTATGCCACGGGATGGTGTTCAAAGAGCGTGTTGCTGACGAAGAAGCAGCTTTGCCGCTTGTACAGATTCTCACGCAACAGCACGCAAGTAAGGAGGATGGAGCTAGGTGAATGACAGAGCACTGTCTTATGATCGCCAAGCAACAGTCACCATTGGAAGTATGGACTGGAAGAAGTGTGTTTGAACATTGATAATACATTTCATACAATATGCCATGCACGTTCCGTGCCTTGGGCGTTGAGCGACTCAATAATCATCGCCATGGGTGGGATATCTTACAACAAAAGCAAATCTCCCATCTCCCATCTCTTTTCTGTACAACCCTTGAAACGCCATCGCTATGCTTCACACAAACATCATCAAAAGTTGTTAAAACATCAGTGGAAGAAGTACCGGCTTTGCCGTAATCTTCTCACGTCGAAATCGCCCTTCTTAGGAACTTCGGGGAAGGTCAATGGGAGCCAGACGAAGAGCTTCCTCATTGGCTTCTTCCTCCCAGCGGTTGACTTGGTCGGCTTCGCCGTCTTTGCGGTATCTTCGACTTCTTCAGAAGCCTCGATTGTATCGGAGGGTTCGACGTCGTCCAGGTCCTCCTTCTCGGAGTCCAGTGCAGCCTCATCAGCTTCGCCTTCCGCAGCTTCAAAGCTCTCGTCGGCGTCGGAGTTGGTCGCTTCGACTTCAGTCGCGGCGCCGGGGATTTCACCGAGGTGTTGACCGTTCATCTCAGAGGGGGCAGCAAAAGCGCTCTCGTCGGCTTCCATCTCCACGATACTGCCAGGCGTGACCATTGCCTCGCCCTTGGCTCGTTCTTCTGGATCCTCGCTGTTGAGCAAACGCATTCGCTCGGCTTCGAGCGCCATCTCACTCTGCTGCATGCTCTTGTCCTTCCGCATCTCCGTGCGTCGTTTCATGATCTTCTTGCCGACTTTGCTGACAGCAAGGACCGAAGCCATATACATACAGCCCTGGTATCGCATCTGGAACTCCTCCCGTAATCTGCCGATGATGTCCTCGCTGTGCATGGCGACGAATGCATCACGGAGGACCTCACTCATTCTGTTGACATCGCAGGCATGCGTCCAGAATGAATCGTGGATACTGGCAAAGGTCATGCCGTTCTCGCTGCACTTCAACGCACTCAGCAACATGTGCGTTGCGTCGAGAGAGTGGATGAAGTTTGGCGGGAACGCTTGCAGCTGCTTGCGCTTGCTGACTGGATCCCAGACTTGCGGCTCATGGAGAGTGAGATTCTGCATGCTCGTCACCACAGTGCGTCCCTTCGCAGTTCGATAAGGCTGGACCACCGGTAATCGGAGTGGTGTCGTCCAGACGACCGTCGACTTGAACAAGGGTTTGGCGAGCTTTAGTCTTTCGGCCTCGACGTTGGAACCGGCTCGTTTCTTTGGTTGTTCTGCCTCTCCAGTTGTTTCGTCTTTTGCCTTCTTAGAACCCTTCTTGGCTGCCTTCTTTCCAGAAGCCGGCTCAGGCGTGTTGTTCATGAGCTGCGCGATCTGCTCAGGCGTAAGACATGTGGAAATTCGGTCGGCACATACTCCCAACCAGTCTTGAATGGCCTGGGCTCCCGAGAACATGGTGCCGAGTGACTTGAAGATCTTGGTCGCGATGTAATGCGACATGTTCCCAAAGTTGACCGGATCGTGTCGGTTGACTTCGGGGAACAAGACCTCGAGCTGCTTGGCCACCTGTTGCCTTGCACCGTAGAAGGTTACGCCGTAGACGTTGGTCATGACAGGCTGCTTGACGCACTTTCTCGTGAGGCGTCCATGAAGCTTCTGCGCGATCAAATTGCCGTCATTGGCATCCTTCTCGACCTCCATCTTGACAGCCTCCGCAACGGCCGTGTACACGTCGGCCGGACGATCACCAGGCTCGAGATTGACTTGTGCGGCTCCGACTTTGTCTCCTCCAAGAGCGGCGTAGTGCTGGAGACCGTTACATGTGCCGTCCTGCTGAACTGGCAGGTGTGAAACGAACTTGGTGGGATCGGGGGAGTCCAAAGCATTCGCCAGCTCGTAGCAAGCTGCCAGGGTTTGCCAAGCGTCCTCCGCTTCGAGCCACCATCGCCGACCATCCAAGGGATTCCGGACAGAGTCGTAGATATCGTCCAGGTGGGACATCGTGAATTCAATGCGCTCCTCCATGCTAGCCTTGTCATGTCCTGCGACCGTGGCCAGGTGAATTTTCAACCATCGCAGGCCTTCTGGGCCAAGCTCTTTGCCGTCTGCGAAGACCAGCAATCCTCTCACGTTATCTGCTCCCATGTGGTTGAGGTAGGGTGGGATGGGATAGGCACGTCCTCGGAAGTCCATGTTGTGAGGGAAGTATAGCGTCTCGTTGAGTACAGTCCGGGCGATTTCCAGCTGGAAGTTTTGGAAGCATCGTTTCGAGTGAAGCCCGCTCTTCTTGTTCTCAATGTCACGCACTTCCAGCAACCACTTGCGTCGCGCCTGTGAATCTGACGAGTCTTCCGGTTCAGGCGGCAGCGAGAGCTCGGGGTGGAGAGGAGCAAAGTTGGCAATCTCGTCACCAGAATTCCAAGCCTCGAGCTGAACTTTGAAGACATCCTGGTTGACCTTCCATGGCACTTGACCCAGGGCTGTCAAACCTTTGTAGACTGTATCGAGTTCCTTGCGGTCATCTGCTGCCATGAAATAGTCCTTACCAGACTTGTCGCCGACGGGAAGGCGGAGGATAGGATTGGGATAATGCAGATACCCACCTTCACTCCATCCTTTCCAGGGCTGAGGTTCGACCACCATTGGCATTCGCTTTGCAATGAGACTGCCAACTGGCTCGCTCTGAATCTTGTCGACAAGTGCAGGATTGGGTACGATCATTCCAATCTTCTTTCCTCGTTGGTACTTAACGCGGTGCAAGAAAGCTGGTTGCATCTGCGTCATTTTCTGTTTCGTCCTTGGATGTTCCCGCGTCACAGGAAGCTGTGCGGTCTCGATGAACTTGGATATTAGCATCGCGCCGAGCTTCACCTTGGTGTTAGTCGGCCACTCGAGTGATGCCAAAACTTCCATGTTGTGCTTCTTCTTAGACTTGCTCTTCGTCGTCGACTCGTTCACGGTGTCCTCAGTCTTCAATGCACGTATAGCCTTCTTCCGAAGTCGGGTAGAACTGGTCTTTTTGAGGTTTCTCTTACCGCCTTGTTGCCTGACGGAGGCTTCAAGATGGCATTCTGCTTCGATTGCTGAAGCAAGCCCCACAGTGAGGCTTCCCAGCTTCACTTCTTGCTCGTACTTGTTGGTCGAGTGATCCTTGCCAGATGCCATCCTTGAGGTGGTGAAAAGAATCGTATTCGCAGCCACTTTGGACAGAGGGAGGAGCTCCAAGTAAGGTCCGTATATATTGCGGTCGTCGACACTCCTCGAAGATGAACTCAGAGCCTTCTTGACCTCCGCCAGTTCCCGTTCGAGCGCCGGTAGAAGTGCTTGGTACCACTGCCACATCAATGCCGACACAGGTCTGCTCTGCATTGCCGTGTGAATGCCGATTCTCTTCAAATCTTCGTCCGCTTTTCGCCATCGATCGATGGCAATTTCCACTGAAGTCTCTTCAAGTCTTCGCTGTCGCTCGAGAGCAACTTTCCGCTGTGCCTCTGCAGAAGCGTCCGCCGGGGCTGCCGCAATGTCCTTGAACGTGTCCATCGCGCGCTTTATGCTTGCCAGTCCAACACCTTTCTGCTCAGTAGAGCGAACTTCTGGTATTGTGTCCATGTCTACCAAGTCTGCTCTTCTCACATGCGTCCGACTTTGAGCCTCCGCTTCGGCCGGCTCGTTCAACGCATCTTGCTGTGGCGCCTCCACTTCGGCCTCCACTTCCTGTGTTGCACGTCCCAGAATTGCGAACTCGTTATCATCATATTCTTCAGAGAGTAGGACTTCGTCCGCAACGTCGTCTCCAAGTTGCCGGGCCAGGTCCACGTATCTGCGTATCGAACGATCTCGCCTTGAGCCTTCCAAAGATCTAATGGCAGCGCGGACCATGAGAATCAGCATTTTCTCATCCGGTTGTACTGCTTTGCTCCTGACTTCGACTTCAAACCACTTTTGCATATCCTTTAGCATGACCGAGGACAAGGGCGAATCTCTTCCGTGCATTGCCAGTGTCTTGAACAGATCTTGCAGATACGCAGTGTGCGCGTACGTGGTTTCTGGTGAATCTTTCCCACACTGCTCGGCCATACGCTGGGCAATGGCTGCAGCTCGGTCTCTTCGTCCAACTGCAAGACTTGTATATAAATGCGTCAACAGCTCCTTCGAAGTTCCCGACATGCTTGGAGATACTTTGATCAAGGCGTCGGGCGACATCGTCGTCGTATTAAGCATAATAGGTTCGCTGCGAAAGTGACCCAATGCTGGAAATTGGGTGGGCGACCGATTCGAAAAGTCGAACGGGATGTGTTTGTCGCCTTCGCTGCGGAAACCGGTGCCATAATTGGGAGGCAGAAAGTGACTGTCGGGTCGTACACTGAAGCTTTCTGTCGCTGTGGCGAGGCCCCGGACCTGTGTTCTCGATTGCGTCGCGTTCGTCTCGTTTCGTCTTGTCGGCTGTGACGAGGTCGGCGAAGCGGTCGCCGCTCTTGATGCGCTCCATCGTAGTTGCGCTGGAGCCAGCCATGGAAGATTGAGCTTGGCAAAGGAGGCGGCGAGTAGTTGTGAGGTGCGCCTCTGGTGTCTCCGTCCAGCAGAGCGAACAAGCATCTTCTACAACTCCCACGGGCAGCGGAATGTTCGTCGCCCGCCTGCCTTCCACAACCACGCCCAATGCGAAATGAGAACGGATGTCGAGAGAGAAGGGGATGATGATGGAGAGGGCGAGACTCGATGAGCAGCACAAATCTTTCATCTGCCGGGCACGCGAGCACACAGGGTTAGCTCCCTGCACTACTGCCGACGCCGTCTGGTCCCCGGCCAATCACTCGCCACTGATTCGGTCTCCTTTTTCTGACCTCACCTCTCACAGTCTGTCTCTTCTTTCGATCAATGTGATGCAATTGCTCGATCCTTCCATACGACGTACTCGCAAATATGATTGTATTTGTAGGTTTGCTGCGAAATACGACGTCCGGAAGCGTTCGAAGTCCAGACCAAAGTATCCTCACATGCGCCGAACGCAAGCTTGCAATCCTCCAGGTGTATACGATTTGAAGGTCTGTAAGGTTGAGATGTTTCCACGCGACAGAGACTGGCCTATCAATCCGAGCGCGAGGCTGATTCTGATGGGTTGTGGAAGATGGCGGAGGATAGTGGCTTTGGTAAGGATCTCGAGCCTCCTCCCACCAGCCTGGAGAGAATGGCCATGACGGCGAGGATTCTTCAAGTATTTCTTGTTGCTTCAAGCTGGGATGATCGCGCAGAGCATGTGGAGAAGAGAAGCGTGTGAGGCCGCACATAAGGAAAGAGCAGCGCACGCTTCTTTCCGCGCTTAGTTCAACCTTCTCTCAACGTCACCTCCTCAACTCTTTCCATCTTCCATATCCAACACATCACCACCCGATTCTTGCAGCATCTTCCCACCATGGCCGACAAGTTGCCTTGGTCTGGTCAACCCGATGCACCTGGCCACAACACCGCCTCGACCGCATTTGATCCAAGATACTCCGACGGCGATGGCATGCAATTCTTCGATTTTGATGCATTTGGCAAGCAATTTTCACCGCAGCGTCAAGCTCCATATGGCATTGACGACGGAATGGCCGACTTTGATATGGCTGAAGAACCTACGAACCTCGAGAACTACACCTATCTACCGGATCTCCCGATGGATGGAGAGGACTTCGAGGGTGCAGCAGATGACGATGTCAATGGCGTACCTTCGGCAGACCAAGAGGCAGATCTCGATGAGGACTCCTCAGATGACGGAGAGACTGCTCTTTTCGAGGCTGCTCTCGCGAGCTATCGCAATGACAATCCGCTGCTCTCAGGCCTGGTCCCACGACCTCCGAAAGACTTCGAACAGCAGCTTGCCGATCCTGATGGAGTCACACACCTGGAACAGCTGCCCAGCTTCGAGGCACTTCGTGGAAATGAGAAGTGGCACGTCGACAAAGAATCAGCAGAGTTCCTGGCGTCTGTCATGGCCCTCACATCCGACCAGGACCTGGATGAGATCTCTCACCGCTCCATTCGCAATCCACTACGCAAACTAAGACTCGAAGAGCCGGTTGTAGAGACACATCCTGAGATGGCAATGATAAAGCTGTTCAAACGCAACGAAGTGCATTTATCGAATGACGGTATCGAACCGTTTCCTTTGAATGTCGAGAAGGACGAGAGCTTGGAGTGGTCGAAAGCTGCTCAAGAGTTACCGAAGAAACTTCACCGTGAGATGAAGAATGCGAAATTGGAAATCGACGGTGAGACAATGACGTATCTTGGTGAGATAGCGAAAGGTCCGGACGTAGACTTGGATGACTGGCTGAAACAAGACCGTGAAAGAAGGGTAAAGCAAATGTGATCAATTGTGTTCTGTTGCATACTGACGAAGGCCAGCTCCCTCCTCCGCCATTATCGCCAAAGCTCCTGCCACTTTCACCGCCTCACAGCCCAGGAGAGATGGACCCGGAAGCCGCAGAACTCGAGCTCACTTCGTCACCGGTCGATCCCTCAGCTAATGAACTGGGTGGCCTAGCGGCAAAGATCCTGAAGCGAGACAACGTACGGATGGAGGTCGATGCCGAAGAAGCCGCGAAGTCATGGGATGGCTTCGCTGCAAGTTCATCGTCGCCATTACAGCGTAAGGTCAAACGACGCAGTGACCTTAAAGTCTCTAGCCCGCTGCTGCCACTTGAGATTGAAGAACCACCATCCAAAAAGGCCAAGACGGTCTCATTCCCCGATGATATCGAGACGTTGATACCTGAACTCTCCGACGATGACTTGCCTGACGATGGTGAAGTTGCTGCCGAAGTCCTCGCTGCCACCAACGCTATTGCTCGATCTGCAGGAGAGAAGATGCAGCAACGTCTGCATGGAGAGGAGCTGGCTGAGGCCGACACGACCATGAGAGTAGAGCTTCCTCCGGTCGACGAGATCAAAGCCGTGCCGCCTTGGGAAGCGTACGCGGTTGCTGATGGCAACTTTCGGTCTCTGAGCTCGCAACGAAGACTGATCAACGAAGCTCACGATACTTTGGAGCACTCGGAGGTCAAGTGGAGTGTCTCGTCCAAAGCAGAGCGCCAGCTTCACTGGGTTCCATTCCCCATGCATCTGGGAAAGATCAAGCCCGAAGGCTACTTTGATGATGGATCGCTGGCAAGATATTTGCAAGAGCTCGACATCAACGATGATGTTGATCTTGAATGTCTGATCTGGAAGCCCGATGGTCTCCGCGTGCTTGACCATGACGAGGATGAAGATGACGAATTGGAAGCGGCAGACATCAAGAGCGATGAGCCCGAGCAAGAACCTGAACCTGAGGTACCCAGACCTCCAGAGATGCCCGTTCCGCGAGCGGTGTCGCCACAGAAGAAACCACCTGCACCAACGGCCCAAAGCTATGCCAAGACGACTGTGCAGAGCTGGACGCCGATGGACGAACTACTTGCCAAACGCAAGATTCAGCTTGAAGAAGACAGGAAGGCTTTCAACAACGCAAGCGGCATGGATATCTTCGCAAGAGCACAAGGACTCTCGAGTAAGGCACCTCAGGCCCCAACCACGACGCTCGCCCTCAACAATCGGCCGTCCGCAGAGCATTCTGCCGTTGGACTCGATGCCGAAATCCCTGCTCCTCCCAGGCACGAAGCAGCGATCCCAACACCCGAAGTCCACCATCCCTCACGCCCATACCAACTCATAATCTCCCACACCCTCCTAAAGGACCACACTTTCGTCCGCAAACTCCAAAAACACCTCCCCTCAATCGACCTCATCGACCGGGACTTTACCACGGCCTCGAAAATACTCGAAGCCGATATAACCCTCTCCCCCAGCACCGGCCTCCTCTTGACAACGCTCCAAAAACTGAAACAGAAGCCCTTGCCAGGCCATCCCAGCACAAGCGGCATCCGCGACCGCATCGCCAGCATCGCACCACGCTACGAAACGCTCCTCGTCCTCGTCAGCGACGACCGCGACAACTCGCCTCTCGACGAACGCGATACGTCGGCCTTGACAGACCTGATCACCCATACCACAACCTCCAACTTCGAGACCACTGTCCAAATCCTCTACATCCCCGGCGGAACAGCCACTCTCGCGCATTACACCGCGGCGGCAATCTCCATCCACTCTTCGGGGAGCAACCAAAATCAGCTACTCAGAGACGAAACACTCTGGGAGCGATTCCTCCGATCGGCTGGACTGAATGCCTACGCAGCCCAAGTAGTTCTGGGGTCTTTGAAATCCGTTGCCGAAGGAAAGGAGTTGGCAGCGTTCGTCATGATGGCGCCCGACGAGAGAATCCAGCGTTTCGGACCCATGATGGGAGGGGATGGGGTGTTGAGACGGGTGAATCGGGTTCTGGAGGGGAGGTGGACGACGTTCTGATTTACCGCTTCCACATGCTGCGATTTCACATACTGGTAATGTGCTTGGAACTTTGCTCAATCTCAGATGCACACATATGTAATGCAAGTCCCAAGATGCCCATTCTCCTGATGCTATATCTCTGTAATATCACTAGGTCTGTTGTGTGCCTAGCTTTCGATCGATCGAAAGAACGAGCGCAATCTAGCTTTTATGACTCCAGCAAACCCTACTCGATGAAGGAAGTTGAGACAAACACACATTTCAAGGCTCGAGCACCCGGCTAAGGAAGTGCGAGCTCCACCAGCACCATCGCAGATCAGAAAACAAAACACCCACCTACACCATCCACCCCAAACAATGCCGAACAAGTCATCCATGTTGAATGCCATGCACCACCACTCGCATTACCCCGACAATCCAACCCCCTCCATACTCTTCACCAAATCTCCCTTCCCGCTGCTCCTCCCACCAGCCTCCGTCTCAGCCTCCGTCAACCCCTTCCTAACCCTAGCCACACTATCAACAATGACAGCATCAATCCCCGCCTGCGCCTGCAAATTCGAATTCCGCGGATCATTATTCAGCGTCCCATAACTCACACAAACCAACTCCGAACTCTGCACAACATTAATAAGTCTTGGACAGAGGACGAAAGGTTCCGCGGCCGAGACGATGCCGAGAAGATTCCAGCGCGAGGCGAAGCGGATGGCTTCTTGGAGGGAGGAGGCCCGGATGTCGCCGACGGGGGAGCAGCCCGCGTCTGTGAGGAAGAGGACGGGGATGGAGGGTTGTTTGAAAGTGAGCAAGAGGCAGATGTCCGGGTGGAAGGAAGAGAAGACGATATTGCGGTTGCCGCGGAGGTCGTAGACCATTTTCAGGACCGTGTCGACGAAGGAGTTGAGTTCCACGGCGTAGGTGTCCATTTCTTCCTGGACGGATTCGAAGAGCATGGGGTATTTCATCTCGATGTTGAAGCCGACGTTTTCGGGAATGGTCTTGAACATCTCCTCGAGGGTCGTGAAGGGTTGCTGGATGAATTCGCCGCGCATGTTGCCTTTGAAGCCTTTGGCTTTGAAGTCGCGCGTGTTGCGGATGCGATCTTTGGTTTTGTCGAGGGAAGGGGCGCCGACAGAGTAGGAGCGTGTGATGCGGGCTCGTTCGTTGTTGTCTTTGCTGCGGCCGTTGCTTTCGCCGTTACTCTGAGAAGGGCTTGAGGGCCGCGTGGACTTGGGAGTCTCGCTGAGAGCCAAGAATTGCTCAAGCGTCAGGGTATGGACTGGCACATCTGCTCCAGTCTCGCTGACCAGGAAGTCGTGGTAAATGACTGGGACATGGTCTTTGGTCATTTGGACATCGAACTCGACGTATGACGCCCCCAAGTTGGCGGCCGTGATGAAAGATTGAATCGTATTCTCGCCAAGCTGCAGCGACGTCTTCGTGGCCATGTTCTTGCCCAGGCCACGATGGCCGATGACCATGGTAGATGACTTTGTCCAGTATGTCTTTTCTCCACTGATGCTCACATTTGGGTGTTTGAAGGGTGTGATGATGAGGAAGTTGAAGTTGATCGAGCCGATGACATCGAAGTCGGGTCCTGCAAGAAGGGGTACACTGAGATCGGTTTGCAGTGTCATGCGCTTGTTGCCAACGCCAGGTTTGATACTCGAAAGCAAAGCCACAGCACGTGCGATACGCTTGTCTGTAGAGCCGGCGTATGTTGGTACAAGGTCGAACAGAAGCTTCACCTTCGAGGGGTCCTTCGTCATGAATGTAATTGGCGAGGTGCTGATCTCCTCTTGGATGGGCAAATCGATCACAGTAGACTCTCCATTGGCTCCCTGGGCTGACACGACCAATGACAGTGCGGTGTCGAGTTGTGTTGCGTGTGCATCGTTGATGGCGATGTTCTCGAGAGTGATGGGTTGGATGTCCTTGTTCTCGTCCAAAGTTCCCAGACTGACCAACACCATGGATTCGTCCGTCAAGTATCTGTGACCGAAAGACTTGACTGGCTCTGGTACGCGAGGCTTGAGCTCTTCCTTCGGCATTCCATTCGATCGTCGGTCTTCCAAAGACGACACTACTGGAGGCGCTGCGGACTCCTGTGCCTGAGCAGCCAGCTCCGGACTAGGGTGAAGACTTGGCGGGGGCGTGAGCGCAGAAAGGTACTTCGCAATGTCCATATGACCTCTCAATGCGGCATGTTCCTGGGGAGTCCAGAGGGAAGAGTCCAGCTTGTTGACTTGAGCGCCTGCATCAACCAAGAGCTTCGCAATCGGTAGATGTCCATTCACACAGGCAATGAAAAGAGGCGTCCAGCCATACGTCTTCTCCGCAATCTCAACATTAATGCGATGCTCACCCTGCGTTGCGGCGAGAAGCGCGCGAGTACACTCCTCATGGCCGAATCTAGCGGCAATGTGTAGCGCAGTCTCGCCTTGCTCGTCGCGGAAGTTCACATCAACACCAGCATCAACCAGGAGTGCGACGATCTTGTAGAGATTCTGCTTGGTAGCCAGAGCCAGAGAAAGACCACTCTTTTCGACGTGTTTACTCGTCAAATGGTGATCCGTGAAGCTTTGCCAGTCATCGACCATTAAGAGCGCCTTGGAAGTCCGGTAATGGCCAGCAATCACAGCCAAATGAAGCGGCGCATAGCCTTCTTCATCCTGCCATGCGGCTGAATCAATGCCTTCCGAGATGTCAAAGAGGTTCCAGTCTTGCAGATGCTTCATAAGAATCTGACTTGCAACCACAAGGCCGTACTGTGCAGCGTAATGAAGCGGCATTCGGCCGTAGACATCCTTGCTCAGAACGCCAGGCCGTTGCTCCTCGGTCAAGTGATCCAGGATGAAGGTTAGCAGCTTTTCAGCTTCCACGTCTCGTCCTGGGTCCTGATCTGGGTCTCGCTCTTCGACTTTGAATGCTCCAGGACCACGCACTGGTGGCTGGGCAGCATTGATGAACGTAGTCGCAGAGATCTCTTTGATCCCTCCTGCATCTTGGTTCGCACGTGCTCTTCCAGTAGCCAACAGG
The DNA here is from genome assembly GCA_002786025.1 of Zasmidium citrigriseum. NCBI lineage: Eukaryota > Fungi > Ascomycota > Dothideomycetes > Mycosphaerellales > Mycosphaerellaceae > Zasmidium > Zasmidium citrigriseum. Next base: position 626,082 of record NHNW01000020.1, read on the forward strand.
ACTTTGTGGAGGCAGTTGCGTTTGTTCAGGTCGTCATCCGGGTCGATAGAGGGCACTTTGGCGAGGATAGCCTCAATCGACTTGAACGATCGGAAAGCAATGGCTCGTTGTAAGAGATCAAGAAGAAGCCCCTTCTGTGCACCATTCCCAGGTGCAACCGAATTGACCAACTCGAACAGCTTGGGGATATTCTCCTCTTTCACCGCGTGCTCCAAAGCTTCCAACGTTGCCGTAGGAATCTTGAGTGTTGCCCGTGATCCCATGCGATGGATCGAGCCGGAGCTTCCTGAATGCACAGAACTGGTATCATCGACAACCTTGACCTCTCCCAACTGAGATAGCCAGTCATTGATGGCCCGCATGTCAAGCGTCAACTTGTTGTTCGTTGCGAATGGCTTCGGGTCGACCTTGGTAGCCAAGTATCGACTCTGTGTTGTCGAAGACGCAATCTTCTTGTCCAGCTTCTTCGTGATCTTTACAAACCCCCTCCTATTGACCTCTCCATACCATTGCAGTTTCCGGTATTGTCCTCGTAGCTCCAGCAGAGCTCCCATGAGATCGTCCATATCATCGCGGTCCATGCCATCTTTCACCTTCGAAGCCATGCCATATCGATCGAACAAGAGGCGCAATCGTCGGGAGAACTCGGCGTACTTGCGGTTATAGAAGGTGTCGACATCCTCCAGCTGGCGGTCAAGAGTGTAGAAGAACTCTGCAAGGACGGTTAGGTTATCCATCGCGCCCCAGGGCAGTCTCACCGTGTACCGGCCAAGTCAGGCTCGTCGCCGCCGCCATTGTCCGTCTTCTCCTTCGCGGCGGTCTTGATGAGCTTCTTGAGGGCCTTGTAGTCGATGTACGAGGATGCCCATTCGGGGACTTGGTTGCGTGGAAGATTCTGCCCAAACTTCATCGTGGGCGGATGAAGATTGGGAGCAGAGATCGGATTCCGGAGCTACGCGCTCGTTGAATGAAGATGTTGTTATTGCAGAGGCAGGAGTGATGCAGGCACACACACGACCACGGCGAACAATGCCGTCGGCAGCAGCTGGGCCAACAAGCAGTCGTGCAGTCGGTCTGCCCGGGACGAACTGCTTTGTGAATGCAGCACCAGCGCCAGCAGCAGAGCCGACAAAGAAACGACGTCAGTCGGTCGGCGAGGTCGCGGAGGGTCACGCACGGCGAAGAACTACCAGCGGCAGTCGGCAGCCATCACGCATCCCAGCCGGGCGTCCATGTCATTTTTTGCAGCATCTGCGCGCCGAGTCGCCACCTGTTGCCGGGGCGGAAGAGACAGACGGTCGGGGTCAGATGCGGCGTTGAGGGGAGGAGGATGTCTTTTGCAGCACCGGCCTCGCGCACATGCTGCGAAATGGAAGCTCAGTGGCCCATACAGCTCTAGCGCCCGCCAGAGTCAACCCCGTCCCGCAGCATGACACCCTTGCCGACTGGGTCTCATCGTCGTCTTTATCGGACGGTGTGCCGTGGAAGAAGTGAACACAAGTACGGTTGGTAGCAGGCTGGTCACGGCCATCGCGGGGATGGGCGTTCCATTTGTACCACCGCCGTGAAGGAATCCTCCCCCACGGACGTGCCTGAGAACTGTTCACTTGACACTTCGCTCTTGCGTCACTAGGGCCCGTCAATCCCGTGCTAGCATCCTAGCGTGGCTGTTCTGTGATCACCAGGAACACCCGTACGAATTGGCATTGGTATTTACGCGCGAGTGCCTGAAGGCTTCATGCAGCGTGGGATGGGCAACGGCGGCGTTGGGTAATGAAATGATGCACTGGTTCCTGTTCCTGCATTTGACACCTCATCAGACAGAATGTTCGATGTTTCAGATCTAGAAACTTGGTTTTCGTATACATTAGCAGCAACAATTGGGTATCATTGGTAAGTACAAATATCTCTATCAATTCTGTCGTTCAACATGAGCGATGTACCAAGGCTGAGTATCTTCTGGTGGAGGCAAAATCGATGCTGTCAACGCCGCGCTGGTGCCGGAGCACGAAAGCTCTTGAGCAGAGACGGGATCCGAGACCTCTTGCTGAGGCCGACCCGGTAGTTGGCGAACGTGGAGCCCTTGATTGGGGAGTGGGTTGTTGTTGGGCTTGGTTTGGCAGGAGTCTTTGACGGCGATTCGGTCGTCTTTGAGGCCTGCTGAGCCGGTTTCTCGATAGAAGGCACCGGCGTGTCCTTCGACGGCAACTTCGCATTGGCGTCCTTTCGTTCGAGTGCAGCTTTTGACGGACTACTCTGTCCGGGGAGTTCGCTCGTCAGCTCGAGAGGCGCATCGGACGATGTGCCCTCCGCCAACTGTCCAACCTTCTTCTGCTTGGTGGCAGCTTCAGCCTTCTTCTTCGCAGGCCGTCCAGGTCCCTTCTTCTTCGGCGGCTCATCCTCTTCCTCTTCGAGCTCGAGCTCGTCGTCTTCAGCCTCTGAATCCTCGAGTACTTTCTCCTTCGACTTCGTTTGTGGCTTTGGCTTCGCAGGCCGTCCACGCGTCTTGGGAGCAGCGTCTTCTTCATTCGACATGTCCCTGGCAAGCTCATCTTCGTCATCGTCGTCCTCGTCCACGATGGTCCTTCTCTTCTTTCGGTTGCTTGTCTTAGATCCATTCGGAAGCTCTACCAGAGCCGCCTTCCTGTTGGCTTGCTGCTGGCTCAAGCTGGGGGATCTCTGACTGCGGTTCAGCTCGACATGGTCTTCGAAGATGGTGGTCACGCTTCTACGACTCTTTCTCGTAGCACTCGCAGGCAGGGACGGCGGCTTCATTAGCATTGCATCCGCAGCTTTCTTGGTGGATGCTGCTTCCTCTTTCGAAGAAGACTCGCTCTGCTGAGAGCCTTTCTGCGGAGTTGGAACGGAGTCTGTGCGCTCTGGCTCTGGCTCTTTCTCTTTGGTGTCACCGTTGCTCTGCTTGACAGGTTGCTCCTCCACGTTGGCCTTCGAAGCTGTCGAAGCACTGCTCTGGGTGGGATTCGATTCTTTCTCACTTTGCTGTTGATTTGCGCTGCCAATTTTTCCTTCTGCTGTCTTGCGTCGCTTCTTGGACGTCTTTCCGGGGATTGCAGAATAGTCGGTAGGCTCCTCAAGGACAGCGGTCGCCCTTCGGCGGCTTGGACGGGGCTTGTAGTTCTCCTTCGGCAGGCCAATAGCTCTATCGTCTGAGTTGAGCGGCTCCTCTGCATCGTCTTGTGCTTTGCGCTTCCTGCCTCGCGAAGCCTTTGGTGGTTCAAAGGCCTCATCTTCTGGGGAAGGCTGATAGCGAGGAATCTCCACGATCGGGCTTGACTTCGGCGGACGAGACTTGGAAGATGCCTTCGCGATTTCGGTAGATGTTTTGTCGGTGCCTTCAACATTCGCAGCCGCAGTATGCTTGTCTGTTGGGTTGGTATCCGCCAGCGTGGCGTCAGTTGATGGGTTGACCGGTGTCTGCTTGGTCGCTACTGTAATAGTATCCTCGGGTGCATCAAGTGGCTGCACATGCTGCGTGTGCTCGTCCAATGGCTGTTTTCTGGGAGACTGTGTCGGGTCTGCTGACGCTGACCAGGGGAAGGACGAGCTTTGGTGCTTTTCAGTGGATGTCTCTGCTCTCTCCTCATGAGTGACATTCCCATCTTCGCCATTGTTCAACGCTTGCTCAACGAGCCTCTGCTGAGAGGACTCGTTCCAGGCATTGGTACTCCCAGTGTCTTTGAACATAACGTTGGGCTCGTGGTTGATGAAGTCCGCCTGAATCGTCCCACCTGGCAGACCACTGGATGCGTTCGGCCCACTTGAATGTTCGGTAAATCTGGCAGACTGTGATGTCTTCGGAGCGGCAGCATCGTCTTGCAGCGCGGCGAAGGCAGCACTGCCTGGTGCCTGGAAGGTCCGGTTGCTGTTGCCATATGTCTTGAGGTTGGAGGTCTTGGTCCGCCTGACGCTTTTCTGTGGACTTCCAATAGGCTCAGAGCCAACGACTGTAGTTCGCCGTCGCGTGCTCTTTGATGGAGACATAGAAGTCGCGATTGCGGGAGTGCTCGCGGACGCTGTAGCACAGAGATTCTGCTGGGCATTTTGGATTTCGCCTCTCAGCTCTACAAAGATGGTCAGCACGCGAACTCGATGCGAGTGTCAGAGTATCACAAACCAGAAGATGTCGTGCTTGCCGGCTGCTGATCGTTGGCTCCATCGAAGCCTCCAACATCGGCAGCCAAAATGGCCTCAGCCTGTGCGATATGGGCGGAATACGTGCTTCGCTGAGAAGGGCCGTCATCGAGGAGGATCTCATCTTCGTCTTCCGAATCACAAATTGCTCGCGGCATGATTCTCCGTGGCCGTCATTCGCTTCAATGGCAAGAGCTGTTGTCGACTTTTGACGCGTCAGGGACGCGTTATGACCTGGAGAAAGCGCTGAAGAACAATAGTAGATTGGAGCCAAAGACGAGCGAAAAAGAGAGTTTCGTGAGGTTGTGAATGTGAATGGCAGGTCTACGAGTTGAAATGCAACTTGAACATTGGCAGTCTCGATGATGTTCGTCGTCGCTCTTTCCCGGTCATGTGAAATCGCGAAACTAGCGCGGGGTCGCTTCGCAGCTTCCCTGCCCAGCCATCTCGAACGCGACTTCCCTCGAGCTTCGTCTTCCCTCCCACAACACACCCATCAACCTCTGGATATCGCAGATATTCACCCAATGCGCACACACGACTCGTCTGGACTTCGAATCACAATACCGTCACTCAGACCCCCCGTCGAACGTCGCGTAACCGGCTCATTCGACCACCTCCGACCTCAGGCCATCGTGTGCTTTCTCCAAACATACCAAAAGCACATACCCTCCCCATAGTCCTCCTTGCACCCATCGTCCGGTGCTGGTCAATTGCTTCGCGCAGTCCAGCCCGGCGCTTCGACATTCGCAAAACCGGACGACAGCTTGCGAGTTTGTCTCCAGTGGAGCGTTTGTCGGAGTGGATGTGGTGTCAGGGAGTGCTTAACCCTAAGCGATTTTCTCGGTTTACAAGTCTCGCGGTGCCTTTCATCTTCACTGCATGAAGGCAAGCAGCCGGCATCATCGACAAGTTCTGCCAATCCGATCCTGTGAAGCTGGGTTCACCCAGGGGAAGGGTGAGGAGGAAGCAGGATCAAAGAGGTGCTGGTCATGTCCGGTGCTTTTCTGGAAACGGAAGAGCAGGTAATACAGTGGCTTCATGCGTCGGTTTGGGAAGACTTCCGTGGGAAGCGCGCGTCGAGGCTGCTGGCTGGACTTTTGCTCTGATCACGAATGGACAGCTTTGATGGAATGTGCCATGGACAGTGAGGGAGAGAAGTGGAAGAGAAATGTCGGGCAGGCTCCACTTTGGGACTGTCTTGAGGATCTTCATGAGCCGCCGTGGAGTTGGTACAGTCTTGCGAGTTGCATTTGTCGGCAATGCTGGACACCGGATCGTGGGTGAAGGGACTACCTGGATCTGCACTCTCGAGCCTTCAGTGGCAACTGCTGGTCGGTCGACTTGTCTTCACCTCAGCTTGCTTGAATGGACGCTGGCAGAGCACGAGCAGCTTCCTTTACAGGATTTGAGCCAACACACAGATTGTGTGGTCTGGGATGATCTCTCCTCTGGCATCGCATTGCACTCGTCTGAATCATGTCTGCTACGGCGAGGCATGGCTGCTTACAAACAGAGACATCCTGGACCGCACGGTCATACAATGGCTATGCCGTAGCTCCTGCAACCCAGTTGATCTTGCCTTGTCATGCTGTTGGTCGTTGCACGTCTTCCGCCGCATGGTTTGCTGGTTCTTGTAGAACTCCATCGCTCAACACACGATCCGGCTCCGGTACGCAATCCCCGACTCTGCGAAATCGCTCGACAAGAAGTACCATACTCCACTTCAGCGAAGACGTCCTGAACGCTTCTTGTATGAGCTCCGCTGCTTTTGCAGAAAGCCAACACTCTCCAACCCAATCTGCTCCTGGCTCAACCTCAACGCCCGCATCACAGCACGAGCTATTGATGTGGCTCTCAACATCGAGACTGTCCGATCAGTCGCGTCAATCATCTCCTTCCACATACCATGACTTCGGCTTGTCTGTCGCCCTGGAGAGTGGAGGTCGATCGATGAGCGCCGAAACAACCTGCAATGCCTCTGCTCATAGCGGAGACCAGTGCATCCTTGCAGATTGCAAGATGGCGAGCGGCTTTTGTAGTCGTACTTTGTCCGTTCGCGCCAATGGGCGAAATTGCCTCTCGATGTTCGGTGTTCTCACTGGGCGAAGAGATGGAATCAAAGACCTGTCTCTGAGCGGGACTGCTTATTCACACACTGAGAGTACACGATGTCTGGAGTCGGGGACTGCGTCGGATGCTGCTGGCCAAACGACCTGGTGCTTCTGGAGTTGACTGGATGTGCCTAGAAGGCCGAAGGGCGAGCTCTTGTGTGCGCAAGTGGACTCCAAAGAGGTGATGAGGTGCTGAAGCGGCGATTCTACCAATACCAGAACTCGAACCAAGGATGGATGCTCTCAGCAACGATCATTGACTCCGGAGTGGATGGCACATCTCTAGTCGTTTGGCCGCCGGCGATCTCTGAAGGCTTGCCGAGCAGATTGAAACGAGGCTGCTGTGCATACTGGCAACTGGACCTACGAGTGCAAGAAGCGGGACCTCTCTCGAGTGAGGCTCAAAGCTTTGGCTTGTCTGCTCTCTTGCGCTCGCCAGCTTGTCGGTCGCATGGCTCTTCCTACAGTCTTGCTTGGCCTGTCGTTGGAGTCGTCTGTCCACGTGGTGAGGACGAGAGTACCATCGCTCGGAACATCGTGAAAGGGAGTCTGAAACCCTTACGTTTGGGAAAGGTGGAAGTGGGATCGCGTGAGGGCGTAATGGACGCCATCGCCGTCTCTCGAGCCTTCCGAGGGGAGAGAGGCGGACGATCACTTTTTTATAAGTCTTCCCTGCGTTGTCTTCATTTTCTGAGTTGTTCGCTAACTACTCTTTCAGGATCATCCAACCCAATCCAACCACGATCACTGCTTAGTTGCCCAACACCAATGCGGACCTGTACAAGATCACAAAGCTCCAACCAGTTCCAGCAAAGTACAGAAGACTCCTCAAATAGCTCCACCCAATGGTCTCGGTGGCCAGATAGTTGGCAGTGTACAGCGTCCGGATCGCCATCCAACCCAAGACAAAGTTGATCAACCCCAACTCGCTCTCTCCGGCTCTTTGCTCAGCCAGCATCCCGGCAAACACTGTTGCTACATAAAGCGGCATATTTTCAAGATGGTTTCGGTGGCATGATTCGGCGCGTTCGAAGGCGGCGAATTCTTTTGCTGTGAGCCGCTTCTTGAGGGATTCGGTGTATGAGGTGGCTTTCGGGTTGCGATTGTCGTGCTTTTGCATGTCGCCTTTGTTGGCGCGCGAGATGGCCCAGCCGTGCGGGAAGATGGCAAGGGCATAGTAGAGGGGAATCGAGAGGATTGGGATGTTGAAGGAGACGGTCGCCATGGTTGCGGTTTTGCGGATGTTCGAGAGAATTGATTGGAGTTGGTGAACGAGAATGCGAAGTTGTTTGAAGCAAGAAAGATTGCGAACTCACTGGTCTTTGGTCTTGTGATATACCTACTGACTCTTGCCGCGGTTGTCAAGGGAGCCATAGCTTTTGGGACTGTTCGCGACTAACAATAACGGTCGCGATACCGAAGACGCGACGATGAGCTCAGAGCAGCCAATCTGGAGCTTTGTCGCCGAGGCGTGCGGGATCGAGCGATTTGCATGTGCGCTCTGTGCGGCTCCCAGCCTTCGATTTTCTATGCGAGCGCTTTGCCGGATGGACCGGGTGAAGCTGAAGCTTGAGGATGGACCCCGCGGCTGGAGGAGCGATATCGATTGCGACGGTTGCTGGACGATTGAACCGATTCGAATAATCGAATGCAAGAACAGAGTGCAAACGAATTGACGACAAAGACAGCAACTCACTCATCCGCGATTTAAGATCAATCGCATCGCCCTGCAACAAAATCTCAGAACGAACATGTTTCCGACCCCAAGCCCAGCCAACAGCGGGCACAAACTCTAAAGACCTGCCACAGGAACCCCACCCTCTCCAACCAGCAAGCACTTGCCTCAAAGCGGCGACGACAAGGCACTTCCTCCTGCACGCCGGTGATATGGCGGCTCACGAGGATGCACCTGTAATCGATAGCTCGCGATCCTGGCGATAAGGGTGCTGAGTACATACAGCTGCAGAGCTGCCCCAGGTAGGTGGACGTTGGTTTCTTTGTCTCGTGCTCGTGGACATCTTGTCGATTGAGACAGCGAGCTGTTGTCGAAGAGCTGGCTGGCAATATGTTTGCTCTCGTTGTTGCCCTCGCGGCGACTATCGTCCTCACGCCCACGGCTTTCGCACAAGATGACGGACAGTACTATGTCTGGAGCAGCGTTGTCGTCCAACGCACTGGAGAACGAACACCGGAGATCATTGGCGATGGAAGCACACCCGTAATGCTCACCTCGATTGGTGCGAATCAAGCCCACGAAGCCGGAGCTTGGTTCCGTCGACGATATATCGATGCGCAGATTAAAGAGAATCGCAATGGGACGAATGGTTAGACCTTACACATCAAAGGCATTCGACTGTTTACTGATATGATGTAGGAGCTTTCGACGCCGGAGCACCTCTCTGGGGTCTGAACACGGATATCTACAGCAATCTCGAGACGTACGCCATGTCGCTAGACCAGCAATGGAACGTCGCCACAGCATACGCCTTCTTCCAAGGTCTCTACCCACCAGCCAGTCCCGGAAATTCGTCTGGTTCTTCGACAATGTCCTCCACGAGCTGGACATCAGACAATCAATACGTAAGTCCAACTACAGCATTCTACAAGATTTACTCGCTGAAGGAAGTATGTCAGGTCTCCGCCCCCCTAAACGGCTACCAATACCCCCAAATCCACACCTCCGGCGCCCTCGACCCAAATTTCATCTACCTCTCCGCAAACCTCGACTGCCCCACCTTCGACACCGCCGCAGCCTCCTACCTCTCCACAACCCAATACAGCGTAACCCAATCCCGCTTCGACGGGATCTACGACGCCATCGGCTCTGCCCTCCTGCAAGGCGTCATCCCGACATCGACGTGGGACTACCGCAACGCCTACGCCATCTACGACTTCCTGCGCTATCAATATGCGCATAATTCCACGGCGAAGGCTGTTCTGGATAGGTATAAAGAGGTTTCGACGAATACGAGTTATTTGGATGTGTTGAAGTGGCTGGCGGATGAGCAGCAGTATGCGCAGTTGGGGAATTTGACGGCGAGGAATGAGGTGACGGGGAGTGCTGGGTGGCCGAATGGAGCGGAGGGGAGTATTTCTACTATTGCGGGGAATTTTCTTGCGGCGAAGGTTATGAGTCTTTTGCAGGAGGCTGTGGGGTGGGGTGGGGAGATGTATAAACTCGTAAGTCCTGATCATATCCCTTGTTGCTCGTTTGGTCTTGAGGAGTGATGTGCTAACAATGACGGATAATACAGAACCTCCTCTTCACCGACTTCTACCCCCTAACCTCCTTCTTCGCCCTAACCCAACTCCCCACTATAAACCCCAACTTCTACGGCACGCCCTCCTTCGGCAGCTCCCTAACCTTCGAACTCTTCTCCACAATCACCAACGAGTCTGACATCACCTTCCCCTCGGAAGATCAACTCTGGGTCCGCTTCTACTTCCGCAACGGCACCTCCGACGAAGACGAGTTCCAGTCTTACAGCCTGTTTGACTTAGGGCCGAGTCACACGGACATGACGTGGAGTGATTTTCAGCAGCAGATGGGGCAGTTGATGGTTGCGGATGTGGGGGATTGGTGTACTTTGTGCGGCGCGACAAACTTATTTTGCCAAGCATACAACCAAAGCGAAGGCGACGCGGCCGTCAGGAACTGGTTGGACGGGCACGGTGTCAATGGCTCTGGCAATGGGGGTATGAAACCTGCTGTTGCGGGGGTTATTGGGGCTATCGTTGCTCTTGGAATCGCGGGTCTGCTGTTCGCTCTGGCTATGCTCATCGGTGGCGTGCGTTTCCACAGAAACCAGAGCAGGAGGTCGAGTGATCTGGGCGGGTTTAAAGGCGGACAGAAGATGGCGAGTGATCAGGACTTGACGATTCCCAAGGGAGGCGCTATGGTCGGTGCGAGTGTTGAGACAGAGGCGCCTATGAGTCCTGCGGGCGGCCATGAGAGGGTGGGGAGCTGGGAACTGAAGAATGCGGAGGCCGGGAAGATGGGGTTGAGTTTTGAGGGGGAGCCGGATGAGTTTCAGCATCCTGTGAGGCCGGTCACGCCTCATGAAAGGGTGTGATTTGGGAGGAAGAGTTTGATGGCTTATGAGACATGAATGATTGCTCATTGATATGACAGGGCGTTTGGGTGTGTTGGTTGGGTCACCTTCTCCTGTGGATATTTCTTTTGATGATACCCTTCGTACGTACACACAGGTGTAATTGAGCTTTTTCTTGCTGAACACCTCATACCGGACTCGACTGAGCGGGCATCTTTCGTGGGCTCAAAATGCTAGTCGAGCTGTGCGATGAAACAGTTCAGCGATTGTGAAATCCAGTAATTCATCATGATAGGTGCTACTGACCTAGTCCCCGAGCCCCAAGCCGTTTTTGTCCTCGAACGCCTTTGACGCCTCGCTCATATGTCGAAGCAAAGGCTAGGCGCAAATGCTGACATCGCTTGTTTTGCTGCAGTCGTTGCAGGCCTGCTTTTGCACGAGATCAGACCCAGCTTATGGCCCTTCGCGCTGTCCAGTCTCATGTCGCATATCTCTCGCATCTGGTTTCCTCGTATCCCTTCTTGTTCCTCGCGACGCCGCGATCACTCCATCTTAACATCCCCATCCCCATTCGCCTTCGCCTCAGCGCCCTTGGCCGAAATCCAGAGCACATTGTTGCACCTGTACGCATCACGTATTAGCCCTCATCCTCAGAACACCCTCCTCTCCTCCCCTCCCCCTCTTCCTCTTCCCTACTCCTCCCACCTCGCCTCTTGTTTCCCCTCCCCCATTATCCCCATTCGTCTCTTTGCTGCATGCGACTCACCGAATCAAAACCTGCCCCAAACTCCCCATATTCTTCCCCTCGCGCCACTCCTCCGCCCCACTCAACTGAATATTCATATACGAGTCCACCGAGACCAGGCGGCCCGTGTACTCCTGGCCCCATTTGATGCGGATCGTCACGTCGTTGTCGACTAGGGATTGGAGCATTGGGCGGGGGTTGAGGGGGACGAACTGTTCGGCGCGTTAGTTTTGGTGCGGGTGATGGGTAGATAAGGGAGACGGACGTTGGACATGGTTGCGGTTGTTGGCGCGGGTTTTGTTTGTGGTTGTGTTGGTGAGTTGAAGCTCGAGATGCGATGCGATGCGACGTCGACTAGAAAATCGCGGTCGAAGCGAAACCGAGATGGAGATCACGTGCCAAGTCCTTCACACAAAAGCATAAGACATTGATTTCAGTTGTCGGATAGTTGATTCTGACATTACTTTCAATTCGGAACCGCAAATGGATATTCGCAGACATGTCTATATACTACCCATGCAAAATGCCCATCTGCAGCCCGTGACACCCCTCCATAATCATGATGGCCATCTTTTGTCGTCGTTCGTCAAATCACCAACGAAGAGGGCGAAATCGAGAAAAAAGACAACACAGAAGTTTCATACACAGGCATTTCCCGCTTTATCATCCATCCGACCAACCACGCCGAATTTCCCTTCTATCAAACAGCAGCGCTCTTTCTATGCCATCTAAGGCTCAAACTCCTTGATGCTGTCGTTCCATTTGCCGGGGACAAGGGCGAGGGGCACGATGCCGGAAACGTGCATCTCTGGGCCGAAAACGTGCATGTCGAGATCCAGCTCCTTGGCGACGGCCTTGATGTTCTTGAGACCTTCCTGGTAGTTGGGACCGGCACGACGGACCCAGATCTTGACCTTGTGCTCGTTGAGAAGAGGGGCGACTTCGCGGAGGGCGCGGATGACACCCTTGAATGTGCTGGCGACCTGGATTCCAAATTAGCCATTGTCATCAATTTCACACAGATTCCAAAACTCACGTTGGTGAAGTTGGCAATACCACCACCGATGAACAGGACCTTGCCGTCTGGGTGCTGTGGTGCCCGCAGCATCAGGTCAAAGACAGTTCGTGCGTAGTGGAAGGTCTGGGTCTCGGTTGGAGCACCAGAGTACTCTCCGTAGTTGGCAAGCTCCGAAGCAAAGCCAGCAGAAGCAATGGCATCAGCATAGACAACGGAAGCACCACCACCGGCAACCAGTGTCCACACGCGACCCTTGGAGTTGAGAATGGTAAGCTTGAGCGATGCACCAGTCTTGGCGTCCATCTCTGAAATGTAAGCCTCCTCTTTGCTCATCTCACGTCCGAAAGGAGCTGGGAACTCCATTGGTGGGCCTGCGTCGATCTCGACCTTGCCGCCCTTGGTGGCTGGTGCAACTGGGATACCGAGAGCAGCTGGTGCACGAGCGATTGCCCACTTGACACCGCACTCGAACTCAGCAGTCTGGTCAAGCTTGGCTGCCAGATCGAGGAAGTGGACATCTGCGGAAGTGACATCCTTGTTGGGGATGACGACTAGTGGGTTGATTTCGAGGTAGGTGAACTGGCAGTCGACGTAGACGGCGTAGAGGCGGGAGATGAAGTCAATGAGCACTGGGTGGACACCCTTTGGCACCTTGGACAGGAGACCAGCGGCGATTTGCTCGTTGGATGGGTATTGGGTGAGGTCAACTGGGATCAGGAGCTTCTCGGCCTTTGCGTCGACATCTCCAACCTCGACACCACCCTCGTGGTAGAAGAGAATCCAGTCACCCTGGGGTATATATTAGCATGTGCTCCAAGTATCATTGTTTCCAGCTCTTTCTTACCTCACGTGCGGAGTTGATGTTGATGTAGTACTCAGTCTCCTGAGGATGTGGGACGAAGGGCTCCACAAGGAAATTCCTCAGAGCACCCTCAACGTGCTCGACCTTCTGGATCTTGTTTGCACGTGCAGCAATCCACTCCTTGGCCTCTGACCAGGTTGCGTTCAACTTGAGCAGTCCCGACTTGCCTCTTCGCTTGATGAGCTGATCTGGCTTCGCAACGAACTTTGCGCCTGGTGCGAGGAGGAATGGGTATCTGGCCTCAGCGGCATCGAGCACGCCATTGACATCGTCGCCCTCCTCGAAGGTGATGGTTGCGAGCTTGGCGGGTGGGTTGTGAGTGGACTGCGGTGGGAGAGGAGTGGGCTTGATGACCGGAGCGCGAGTAAGGTGGTAGTTCAGGATGGCCTTGCCATCTGCTTCGGTGATGGCCTTGGCAGACATTTTGGAGGAGTTTCAATGGCTCGCGGGACTGTGTCAAAAAGTCTGTGTAAGTGGTTGTTGAGGCAAAGCTCTCAAAACGTGTGGTAGGAGGGGAAGTGGTGGCCGCAGAAATGTGGGCAGCAGGAGTCGAGAATGTGCGGCTAAGGTTGCTCTCTCTCACCGCTCAACACAATGGTAAGAGCTGGAGGTTTTGGGTCGCAGGAGCTGGAGACTTCTTTGTTGACCGACTCTCCTTTTGCTGTTGCTGTGTGTCGACCGTTGCTGCTGCACACTGCGATCGCGCCACGGAAAATGCTGCTTTGCAATATTCTGCCAGCTCTACGCAAGTCCGAAGGGCACGGCGCAGCCCACGGTCCCTGAACGGCGGGCGGTTTTTTGGGGAGCGAGGAGGGGTCCAGAAATCCGCCGACGATAAAAGTATCTCACGCACCTTTTTCTGTTCACGCACAAATGCTCTTGTCGTCCGCTGCGAAAGGAAGAAGCTGCTGGAGAGGAGGAGTGAGAGGACAGTGAGGTAGAGGAGGCAGAGCAAGTGTCGGTGTTTGGGAGAGATCAGAATAGGACAGTACACAGCAACGGAGTCTCTCGCTCACTCCCGAGCAGGCTCTCAGAAAATCCCAACCAAGCAACCGTCCTGCTCCCCCTTGGAGGCGCTATCGTCGCTCGGGGATCAGCCTCCACTCCCAACTATCACTCTGCCCTGCCGAATGACGCACGTTGGATTGACGCTGCATCCCCTACAGCTCCGCCTGGATAGGTTGAACGAGCATGCATCGGGACAGCTGCGACGATTATACGTCTCAGCAAACGCGCGATGGCGCCGGGGAGCGCCATCCAACGATTTTGCCCCCATCCCACCCAATGCATTCAATGCGCCTACCGATTACATCCCCGCCAACAACAAAAAAAGTGCGGAGGGCGGGCGGTGAGAGCGCATGGCAAGGCACAATGCGAGAACGATCGAACTCGTTCAATGCTCTCTGATGCCGCTAGCACGGTCATCCATGCGATGCTCGCGTGCCTGAGTGGACGGGATGCTGGCCCCTCGTACGATGTCTGGCGAATATTTTCTGCTGAGCGAAACCCGGCGGCGGATTCGGTGTTGTAGCCCTGGCGACCAACGCCCGTCGTGCGGACCGAAATAATTATAATAATCGCCGGCGGAGGAGAGCCGTTGGTGTCGGGAGAGCGAGAAGATGGGAGTGTGTGACAAGCTTCCGCGCTAGACGACAGGGGGGTCGACACCTGCATGTCCCAAGCAGCAACCACCTCAACCACGACTGCTGTTTTCGCCGCGCCCGTCTTGACCTGATTCTCTCTCCTCGCCATCAACACCTCTCCCTCTTCACATCCACCCTCTACAGGAGACACTGTGCTTCAATCGTAAGTATACCATCCACTGCATCCTCCCCGCAGCAGCAAACACCCGCCACAAAAATTTGGGGCCAAGATTTTGAGGGGAGCTCTCTCCAAACTTAGCCCTGACATACAGCCCACCGACTCTTGCAAGATCAGCTCTTACACCGACTTCTCGACATTCCGTCTTTGTTGCGCACGCAGAAACAAAGCCCACTGCTCGACTGACACCAACAATCGCAGTCCTCGAAATCCGCGCACCCTCGAACCCCCTCCACCCCGCCTCTGAAGAACAATCACAATGGCTGCCCCCAACGGCACCGCAAATGGTGTCAATGGCCATGACAACCTCTCCGCCAACGACAACATCCAGCGATTTGCTGCTCCCAGCAGGACACTGAGCCCACACCCCGAGCACACCCTCTTCCACCCAAAGACACGATGCTTCGTCTAGTAAGTCCGGACTCCGAACAGCCCCGCGGCCTCTTTCCTGCAGGATGGAGAGGATGGGCAGTATGGCACACATGCTAACCACGTGGCAGCGGCATGCAAACCAGAGCCGTGCAGGGCATGCTCGATTTTGATTTCATCTGCAAGCGCAAGACTCCGTCCGTCGCCGGTATCATCTACACCTTCGGCGGCCAGTTCGTCAGCAAGATGTGAGCAGTAACTCCATATCTCCTCGCTCTGCGAATCGCTAACCCACCATGCAGGTACTGGGGAACTTCGGAGACCTTGCTGCCCGTCTACCAATCGGTGGAGACGGCCATGGCGAAGCACAGTGACGTCGACTGCGTCGTGAACTTTGCATCCTCCCGGTCCGTTTATAGCTCGACCATGGAGCTGATGGAGTACCCGCAAATCAAGTCCATCGCCATCATCGCCGAGGGTGTCCCAGAACGCCGCGCGCGTGAGATCCTCCATGTCGCCAAGAAGAAGGGAATCACCATCATTGGCCCGGCCACGGTCGGTGGCATCAAGCCGGGTGCCTTCAAGATTGGTAACACGGGTGGTATGATGGACAACATTGTCGCCTCGAAGCTCTACCGCAAGGGCTCCGTCGGCTATGTGTCCAAGTCTGGTGGTATGTCCAATGAGTTGAACAACATCATTGCACAGAACACCGACGGTGTGTACGAGGGTGTTGCCATCGGTGGTGACAGATACCCCGCGACCACTTTCATCGACCATCTGCTCCGATACCAGGCCGACCCAGACTGCAAGATCCTGCTCTTGCTTGGTGAGGTTGGTGGTGTTGAGGAGTACCGTGTGATTGAGGCTGTGAAGAATGGCACCATCACCAAGCCAATCGTTGCTTGGGCTATTGGTACCGTCGCCAGCATGCTCAAGACTGAAGTCCAGTTCGGTCACGCTGGTGCCATGGCCAACTCCCAGCTCGAGACTGCGGCTGTGAAGAACAAGTCCATGCGTGACGCTGGTTTCTTCGTCCCAGAGACCTTTGAGGACCTCCCAGCAACCCTCGCCCAGGTCTACAAGAAGATGGTCTCCGCTGGTGCCATCAAGCCAGCTGCTGAGCCAGCTGTTCCCAAGATCCCCATTGACTACTCCTGGGCTCAGGAGCTTGGTCTTATCCGTAAGCCAGCTGCCTTCATCTCCACCATTTCCGACGACCGTGGCCAGGAACTTCTCTACGCCGGTCTCCCCATCTCGGACGTTTTCAGGGAAGACATTGGTATCGGTGGTGTCATGTCTCTTCTGTGGTTCCGCCGCAGACTGCCCGACTACGCCAGCAAGTTCTTGGAGATGGTTCTCATGCTTACTGCCGACCACGGTCCCGCTGTGTCTGGTGCCATGAACACCATCATTACCACCCGTGCTGGCAAGGACCTTATCTCCGCGCTGGTCGCTGGTCTTCTCACCATTGGTTCCCGATTCGGTGGTGCTCTTGACGGCGCCGCTGAGGAGTTCACTCGCGCATTCGACAAGGGTCTCTCGCCCCGTGACTTCGTTGACACCATGCGCAAGGAGAACAAGCTGAGTGAGTGAAACAACTCAAAATCGTGGATCGCGAGTACTAACATTCTTCAGTCCCCGGTATTGGTCATCGTGTCAAGTCGCGAAACAACCCCGATCTTCGTGTCTCGCTCGTCAAGGAGTTCTGCCAGGCCCGATTCCCATCCACCAAGCTCCTCGACTACGCCCTCGCCGTCGAAACCGTCACGACCTCGAAGAAGGACAACCTCATCCTCAACGTCGACGGTTGCGTCGCCGTCTGCTTCGTCGACCTCCTCCGCAACTCGGGCGCTTTCAGCCCCGAAGAGGCCGAGGACTACCTCAAGATGGGTGTCCTCAACGGTCTGTTCGTCCTCGGTCGTTCGATCGGTCTCATTGCCCATTACCTCGACCAGAAGAGACTGCGCACCGGCTTGTACAGACATCCTTGGGACGACATCACCTACCTGCTCCCAGAGCTTGGCAAGGGTGCGCCAGGTAACGAGGGCCGTGTGGAGGTCAGCGTCAAATAGATGCAAGAGTTTGGTGCTTGATGCTTTGACGATGATGAAAAGATTAGATTTTGTTTTTCAAAGGCGTCTTCAAGAAAGAAAGGGAAACTGCGGCATAGCGGGGATAGAGAGATATTCTCCTGTTGTGGCGAAATGTGTATATCATGGCCCAGTTAACGGCTGTGTTGATGGTGTCTCTAGTCTTGGGCACGATAGGAACTTTTTGTGATAATGCATTCGATACGTCGTAAAACGATGATGCGACGAGCACAGATATATATCTTTCTCCTCCTCCATTGCCACCTACCCGCAAGACAGAAATGTAATCTCGGTCGGGAGGGAGCGGACAAACCAAACGACTTTCAACCCTGGCATCCGCTCACCCGCAACAACTCCACCACTTCCTCACCACTCCCACACTGCCTCGCCCACTCCATCGCGTTCCATCCACTCTCCGCACTCTTCACATTCCCATCCGCGCCGTTCTCCAATAAGAATTTCACATTCTCGATTTTGTGGGCTTGGATCGCGGCTTGGAGGGGTGTTCCGCGTTCTTTGCCTTTGAGAGGGACTAGGTGGTGGGTTTCGAGTTCGTTGATGTCTATTTTGGGGGTGGAGGAGAGAGTGAGGATGTACTGAAGGGTTGAGGGGGTTGAGGTGCGGGATGCGGCGTGCAGGGCGTTTGAGGATTTTAGAGGGAAGGTGTTGTGGAGGGTTTTGAGGAGGGCTGTGTTGGAGGTGCCTGCGGCGAGGGAGAGGGGGGTTTGCGGGCCGTGGGTTGTGGTGGGGGAGGGGTAGGGTGCGGGTGTAGGGAGGAGGGTTA